>JAVQJF010019499.1:0-12733 GCA_036023855.1 Gadopsis marmoratus | reverse complement strand
GAAACGGTTCCCAAAGCACTGTAACAGTAATCTAAGCTAGAACAGTAGTCTAATTCACCCATTCACACACCGATGGGGACACAGTTGCCATGCTGGCCTCCACCAGGGGCAACTTGGGGTTCAGTGCCCAGGGACACTTCGACATGTGAACAGCAGGGGCTGGGATCGAACCATCAACCCTGGGGTTAATGGACGACCGCACTACCCCTCAGCCCCAGCCGCCCCAGCCACACAGCCACACAGCCACAGCTGTGGGAAAACATGAAAAAGCTGTTGACAAAACTAAAAAAATCACTCTTGGCCGTTTTGCACTTTTAAATAAATAAATAACAGCTTTGCAAGATCCGTTTGAAAGAGGAGTGAATACTGCTGTAAAAATTCTAATGCTGTTCATCTCAGGAAAATGTATTGGTATTTGTTTACATCCCTACATGTAACCCGGTGTAACAGTGATGTGTTTTTAATAGTTTTTGGAACATCAATGTATGGCTAAGATCACTAAGGTATATCAGGCTTTGTATACACACACAATACTAGTTAAATCAATTCATTGTTGGTTTTAATCTTTTCAAGGAATCTGTTGACATCAACAAAAATATAGCATATTACCAGACATATAGACTTATCTTCTTAAGACGGAAACACTTATAGTACAAATGTTCAGTTTATTCACTAAACATCTAATATTATTATTAATTATTTTTAATTCCACCTTAATCTTTCATTGTAGACACTTTATGCTATCTGTCAAAACATGACTGCACCTCACAGAGACCTAAGCGATCATAACCAAGGGCAAGCTGTGAGGTAAAGGGACATGCACCACCTGGACAAGCAAATTCAGGAGGACTTTTAGAATTGCTCCTGCAAGCAGCAGTGTAGCTTAGCTTAGCTTAGCTTAGATTTGCAAAAAGACTTGAAACAGGGGGAAACAGCTAGCCCAGCTTTTTCCAATGGTTACAACATCCGCCCATATTACCTCTAAAGCTTACTAGCTAAATCTTGTGTTTAATGCACAAATAGTGTAAAAACATCAAGTTGTGGTTCTACACATACTGTTGTTATGTTCCAGACTATTTCTTGGCCCGGAGCAGTAACTATCTGCACCGAGTAACAAACATGATCTATGCAAATGCTCACATAAGGGATGCATGATACCTGCAGTCTGCACCTACTGTACACTGACATTCAACCAGCCACCCACCAGGTGCTTCAGTGGGAGAAAAAAATACTTAAAGGTTTAATTTTCTTTCAGACTGTCTTTATTTTTAAAATGTTTTCTTCCATTAAGACTTTAATTCAGCATTAAGTGAAAACTTTGCCTTTGTGTTGTTTACCGCTTGAACAATGAAGACTTCACCCCATCGGTTTTAAATAAATGTGAGATAGCATACATTATGCAGCATAACGGGATCTCTACAACTGTTTGACATCACCCTGGACACTGAGACTGCCACCAAATTAATATGAAATCTGCCTTCCATTATGAATGAGGGCCAGATGTGTCTCATTAAATCTGGGCTCTATCGCCAAAACACACCCCCACACACACACAGATGCACAGCATGTCAGGTATGGTGTGAAGTGCGTACTGCCCTTGACTAGCTGGTGACAGGTATTGAGAGAGGCAGGGAGAGGACTCAGTAGAATTCACAACATCAGGACTGTTACTGCTCTCTCACAGTGGAGGATTAATTTATGTACATTAATTATTGCTCTTCACTAACTGCACACTTTAAGAGGCCAGGTTGATCCCGGTGTGACTGTAGTGAGATATTTGAGGTGATGCTGTCAATTAAATTATGCTGTACGTGCTGATACTTTACAGGAAAGTAATTACACTGTATTAGTTGCCAAGAAAGATATGGGACTACTGCGTTCACTACAGTACTGTAGGCCTGTCTGCACTCTAATCCTGCTGCTTCATTTGTGGCAGGCATGAGTCTGTCACATGGAGTGCACCAGGACATATTGAGCATTGTCTGTTTTTCCATCTGGAAGTGCAAGTTTTGATTCACTGGAGGGACCTGCAGCGACAGAAGCCAGATGATTCGGGATGGTTCAAAGCCCAGCTGGTTGATTCCTCTGGTGTGGCAGAATGAGCTGTGGGAATGCAGCTCCAGCTCACATAGTCCTCCATCTGCCATCCTGGAGGGACCACTTCAGAGAGCTGGCCGAAACCCAGTGCAAGCCCAGCACCCTGCCCGGCCCATCCCTCCCGCCCCGGGGCCTCATCTGAAGTTGTCAGGCCGACCCCTCCGTGGTACGGCGGCTGCTGCATGGCTTGGATCGCAGCTGAAAATAGCCCACCAATTCATCACGGTAGCTTGCCAGCAGTATTTGTGCTGCATAGGCACTTCTCTTAATTTTGAGATCTGTTTCAGCGTGACCCAGAGAGACCGCTGACAACTTCAGTAATACCATTATTCGATGCCATAGCTGTAGACCTCCATTAGGACACTTAAACGCCTCAGCATCAGTAGACACGGGTGGTCTTAACTAACAGATACTGTATATCATTACGGAGCCATTAGCATCTGCAGCCTGGGTGATGGCTGACACCTGAGCAGGGTCAAATCTTTGACTCGAGGTCAGGACTTAAGGACTGCGCGGCCAGAACAGCCCGACATCTCAGACTCCATCAGCTTGACCTCAGTCTGTGGGCTGCAGCTGTTGCAAACTCCTGCTCCACTTAGCCAGGGAAGCAGACTGCCAGGCCTCCACTGCATCATCAGTAACTCATCAAGTTTTTTGGGTACTCTGATTAAAGCCCTGCCCAGACTTCACAAACCCCCAGTTCCAGTGCTGAAGGTAATCAAGCAGCTCACATAGGGACGTACCAGACAGAAAATATAAAAGAAAAAGAAAAAAGGTACAATTCATAAAAGCAGTGGTGTTCACTGATGGTGCAGCTGACTATAGCACAAACTGTGTAAATGTAATTATAACATTTCATTAGTATGTTTTTATCGTTGTACCCTTAGACAAACCTGTGCAAAAGGCCACAAAGTCTAATTTATCCAGTATACATTTTCAGACACAATAAAAGTATATCGTGTATCTCAAAATGACAGTATCATATAAAATGTATTAGAGCCCATGTAAGTCTGTACATGTTCTGTATACATTACGTTGTCTGATACTATTCTCGCAGATCCTTTTTTAAGACGTGCTCTTAGCTCTTAGCCCCACCCAACCTCCACAAATGCACAAGTTCCTGCCCCAATGCTTCACTCATCTTGATGAGCTGTCTGCCTTGAAACAGCAGCCACCCTTCTGAGGTAACCTGTCTCTGGAAAGACGATGAAAGGAAACAGATCTGCTGTTTCTCACTGCTTTTCTAGATTGGTGTTGTGCTTATGTCCTCATTGATGTGTTGAGGCATTAAAAGCCACATCCCTATAATGATAATAATAATGATAATACTTTTTATTAATGCTGCATTTTTCCAAACAAAGTTACAAAGTGCTTTATCATCAATCATTTTTAAAATAGTAAACAAGCTTGTGTTATTGCCAGCCTTTTTAAGACCTTAACACACACACAGTCCTAATTGCATTTCAAAAGAAAAACTCAAATACTGGGCCATATGCTGTTTGATTGTGCTACAGCTTTCAACAGGATGTTGAGTGCAGGCAATTTTTCTGGCAAGAGAAATAAAGGAATAAGAATTATCATAAAAGAAGGGATACATGTTGTCCTCCTAACTACAGTGGCTAATATGTAAACAGCAACCCAAGCACTATTATGAATTCAATAAATAGAGATGTCTTTAGTGACACTGACATATTAACTTCACACCACAGTGGATCTGTGCACATTTTCAAACCACTGTGTATAATCACATGCTTATGATGGTATTTCAAATGTGCCCATTAAAAGTGGACATCTTGTTTGCGTTTGTCTATATAACAAGCTTTTGCTCTGCTATTGGTTGTTGGAAACTTGTATCTGAATTGACAGAAGATGTGAATGAATCCTGAGACACCGCTACCTCTGTGTATTACAATTGCATCTCAACATATCTATTAGGATTATAATTATTATGGAGTCTATCTTTAAAAGGCAAAATTGTAAGTGACATCCAAATACATGTAAATCACACACAGACCTAAAGAATACATCATAGTCTGAGTTGAAAACCTATTTATATGGAATGTAGTACAGCAGAAACTTGAAACCTGACATTTAAGGTGAAGAGGACTGCTGTTCTCTGGACACAGTGTTTTATCAGACTTGCTTTCTTTACTTGTTAAGTCAATAAAACAGCTTCAAGCCAACACTAAACAATACACTCTACAACCTTTATTGCTCAGGTTTAATCGTAAGTTGAGAAAGTAAAATGACCAAGCAATGCACAGGTTGAGTTTCAACCTTTGTCATGACCTTTGAAAAAGCAATTGACTAAACAAACTCACCTCAAGGTCCATTTAATAGCTGCTCTGGAGTTCTGTAACATGATCATCAGCACACAGATCTTTCCCAGACGTCAAATTTCAATTTATTCTGAACAATTCAAAGGCTTGTCGAGTTGATGAAGAATGAACTCACAAACAGGGACGAGAAGTCCTTAAACCTGCTGATTTTTAACAAATTGTTTTGGCCACTTAAGGGCAGTGCAAACAAGTTGACATATCATCACTTTTTAGGTGAGCTTAACAATTTCTGTCCTGTTGCACAAACCCCCACTATCATGAAGTGCTTCAAGAGGCTGGTCTTGGCTAATTTATCACCCTACCTGCCTACCACCCACACCCCCTCCAATTTGCCTACCACCAGAACAGGTGTACAAAACACAACTATGTGAGAATGCCGTTCCTCGACTTCATCACAGCATTCAACACCATCATCCCCTATAAACGGACCACCAAACTCGGTGACCTTGGCATCAACACCTACCGCTGCAACTGGATACTGGACTTCCTAACTAACAGACAGTATGTTTGGTTAGACAACCACATCTCCTCAGCCCTCACCTTGAACACCAGCATCCCACAAGGCTGTGTGGTGAGTCCTCTCCTCTATTCCGTCTTCACCTACAACACTGTACAGGAACATTGTGCCAATACCATTATTTTTATTTTATTTCTGGGAGTCTGCAACTCCGAGGACCTCTCTTGGACCCTCATCACTTTAACCCAGTTCAAAAAGGCAGATTATCATCTCTTCTTCCTGACGGGACTGAATAAAATACATCTGTCTCCTCACCACGGCACCATTGAGGGCATCCTTGCCAATTGCATCACAATATGGTATGACAACTGCTGTGTCTCAGACCGGAAAGCACTGCAGAGGGTGGTAGAACATGCACATGATCACATAATCAACAACACGTCATCTGTTCTCCACTCCATGCCATTGAGGCCAGTCATCCTCCCCTCTGGGAGGCGCTGCAGGAGTCTCTGGTCCAGGACCAGCAGGCTCAGGAACAGCTTCTTCCCCTCAGCTGTCACTTCGCTGAAAACTGCACCACAGTGATAGCCCCAGCCCACCAGCCCACCAGCCCACCAGCCCACCAGCCCACAGACCTTCCTCCAGAGACTGAGCATTTGCACAGTGACTCTGTCTCTGCCTCACTGGCTGCTGGCTCATACTTATTCACTACTGTTACAATACTGTACAGGCACTTACCTGTACTATGCATTCGCTTACGTACCCATAAATATTTATACTGCTGCCCATACTGTATATATCTAATCTAATGTATACACCATATTCATCAAACCTCCAGCTGTCTATTCTGTATAGAATTTCTCTCTATTGCCATTATTTTACTTATACCTGCACTTTACAGTATATTCCGCCTACTGTTACTGCTGCACATGTTTCATACTGTTAATACTGTATATATCCTAGCATATCCATATCTAACCCTTACTTTTTATTCTACTTATTACCTCTATACATATGTACATTACTCTGCACTTTACCACTTTTTGATGCTAAACTAAACTGCATTCCGTTGTCTCAGTACTTGACAATAAAGTTGCATCTAATGTATTCATCTACTAAAATGTTGCCTTAGTATGCATAGATAAGCAAAGGCCAATCCTAATTATACTACATTTAAATGTTTTGTCAGAAAATCAGTTTGGTTTATCAGGAAAGCTTTTTCCTGTGGTCCCCCACGCTGGATAGTTGACTTAACACTTTCTCAGGAAAGTAGACTGTTTCTACTACAACACCAGCAGATGCACATATGTGCTTATAAAACATACACAGTAATGTTATTGCACTTACATTTAAACCCAGGCTATATGATATTATTTTATTATTGCATCAGGTACAACACACCTGCAGGGCTGAGTTGTGTGCTTGTTTTGAAATAGACCAACACATTTGCATGGATCCTTTGTTTTCCTATCCAAACCATGGCAAATAATACCTCCTCATAATAATACTGTATGGTCCTCCACCAATCGGTCAGGTGTGTAGATTATACTTTCCACACTGCAATGGAAAGGTCATTTTAGCCTTTATTTAGACGTCATCTATTTTATCAGGATGGAGAGCACTAAAAGAAGGCATACTGACACTGAAAAGACTGAGCTGGACGATCAATAGGCAGGCTGGGTGAAAGATTGCACAATAGACGCATCTTGTGAATCGGATGGTGATGGTCAAGGCTGCAGTAAGGACACCTTCCATTTGGTGTTATATAAATAAAAACGACACGATAATCAAGGCTTGACGAAATCATAATGCACATTCGATTCTGTGGCCTTTGATTAATCTCAGATCTTCCGCACAACGTAGTACAGAAGTTTGTGTTGCCCATTCATTTCGCCACAACTGAACATACTAAACCATTGCATCACTGTATCTTTCTAGTCTCACTCAATCAAGGACATTCACTGTCTCGAGATGTGAAGTTGCTCTGCTGTAACGGTGCCGCTGTAAAGGATGACAGCTGTTATCGTTCTCTGTAAACCTGAGATAGCACAAAAGGAAACAGGTGCCAGAGAATTTGTCATCTGTAACATGAAGCCAAGATAAAAAGGACAGAGAGAGAGAGAAAGAGAACAGTCTGCGCTGAAGCTCCAAAACAAAAAAAACCCATATTGTTATAATAACCTCCATCTGAAAAGTACACGCTTCAATACCTTAAGTCACCATCAAAGCTGAATTATATTGTAGAGTCGAATGAATTCAAATCAGCGCGGCGCTTCAAGCCTTTTGCCTTACAACAAGTGCTTGTTGCTGCACTGTGGCTATCACTTCCTTGTTAGCAAGGCATGGCTCAAGCCCTTAAGGTGACCACATATCCATGAGAGCTTCTGCCTCAAATGACACACTGGGATGACAAGTTCAAAAGTCTAGAAGCAAACACAAAATATGTCATTTACTTGTGGTGTTTGTTGTTTGAGTGAGTAGTATAAGGAAGGAAAAGGCACAGTGATCACACTCCCTTTTAATCCTTGACATTTCCTCAAGAAGGTATTGTCACAGAAGACTTATCCTCTACAAAAAAAAATCGCATGTCAAGATCTTTTTTTACAGTAGATACAGCACTTTCATGTTTGGTGACATATCTTTCTTATTATTGAGAGAAACCATAACATTTCACCTTAAAAAGAAACTTTTTCTCATTAAAATGACAAGCAAAGCATTTTCTCATCTCAAAAACATTACTTTGTATGTTGTCATAGTGAGAAAGTTTTAGTAAATGTAAAAAAGGTTTGTACCCATCAGAGGAACTGACAAATTACGATTATGATTGAGAATTTCTCATAATTTAATAATAAAGCCATCATTTGAAGTTTTTAATACTGTAATTTATTATATATTATATTTTTAAACCTTTTTTCAACTGCACCAGCCGTGTGTATGTTTGTTTGTGTCACAGCTCAGCCTCTGACTGATCTCAAAACATTCCACTTTCTTCAGTTCTTTACACCCGACCCCTTTACTATGTCCATTTATGAATTGGAGTTTATAAATGTCAGAATAAGTTGGCTCCAGAACAAATTAAACGGGGGGGCATCAATCTTTTTTTGTTAGGTGATGTGTGATTACAATACAAATATCTACAACATTCAACTGTAATACATAATGGCTAATACAGATAGGAGAGATTTTCTGTTTTTATTAAACATACTATCTATTAGATTATGTGACACACCACATTTTAAGTGCTTTCACATTTAAAATATGCAAGTTAGTGCTCACATTTCTTTATTCAAAAGTGCACTACTTACCTATAATCCAGTGTAATACATATTGTAGGTGACAGAGGAAAGCAGAGACCCTGAACTTGTAAGCCTAATTTATTGTGTAATTTCCATTAAATATTCAAGCCATTACTCCAAATCATGAACTAAAAGGTAAGCAGCTGTGGCTGCTGCAGTGCTAGAAGAGTGAGGATGCATGATAGATAATAACTGTCTGTTGTAACCTTTGCATGATTACAGTGCCTTACCCATTAGAGCCTGTTAACCCCCATAAACCACATGTTCCTGTATATGTCCATTTTATATAAATGCCACTTAGTGGCGGCGTGTACGTTGTGCATTGTGCAAGCTATGAATGGAAATAGTGTATGTTGTAGTACTTAAGCTCTGTTAGGGAAGCACTGACCCTACCCTGAGGTTTGTGTTCAGCTCTTAAAGAGATGTGATCTGACCTTATGGCTCAGGATTGATCTGCGGTAAAAGGGATTTTATAGTGATCTCAAATTTGACTGACTCAGGCAGTCTGTATCATATTTTCAAAATGACATTGCTGTACTTCTCCGAGTTAATACATATTCTGTTGCCGTTTTATTTCATTATTTAGACATTGTATTGACTTGCTGATATTTAAAGCTTGCGAGTGGCTCAGCCATCAGCATCAGCAAGAAGGGACTCAATCGCAGATTTCCATCTCAAGATGTCCTCTTCTCTTTAGTATTCATCCCTTCAGTTTATTGTATTATATTAAGTATTATTTTAAACCTACCAGCAGTCATCCAGTTTTACTAAACCCAATGCAAGATTAACATACAGTGTACCACCAAAGTGTGGGATGAAGCTGATTCTTTGCATCACACTCAGGCCGGCCATGGGAGTATTTTATAGCCATGCCAAGGGAATCTACAGGGCTACAATAAATCAAACGTGTTGGCCAGTAATTATTGCCTCTGCTCCCTTGCAGGGGTCGAGGGATTTCACTCATGAGCTTCCTCTCACTGGCCTTTGCAGCACTAGCCCTTGTGTGTTTTGAAAGACAAGTGAGCAGAAAGCCGAATGTCAGTTTAATTGGTGTGTTTGTGGCTCCCGTTGTATGCTCCTCACCAGCTGCAAATTAGTTCCAGGGTGAAACTCAAGGACAAAGGGCTTGACACATTAATATGTGCACACAACCATGATCAGTTACTGCGCGAGCGATGTCTGAAGAACAGTGACTGCTGCTCTGAAAGGGAACGACTGATACTCTGTTTGGATGTTACTTGCATGATCCTGAAGTGCATGAATTTGCATTTTAATGTGGTCTCTGTTGTACAGTATATACGCTCATGTACGTTATGGAGCATTGACCGCTCCAAGGTTTAGTATAATAATAGAGTAGAAAGTAATGATACTAATAATGCTGTTTGCATCAATAGAAAATCATGACACCCAGGCCAATAGCATTATGGGATGGTGATATTGCTCCAGGGGAATATCCCTGGTTGAGTGTAGCATGTACAGTACAGTCTCATACCTCAGTCTCTTTGTTCACTGTAGTGCAGTGCAATGATGTAGGTGTACCTTCACGCTCCAGACTTTTGACAGCCGTTGTTGGAAAACCTGCTTCAAACACCAATGTGCAGGAGCACCAAGTCTCCAGGAGGCCCCATCTTTATCTATTCTCTTTGTGTTTCCTAGCCTGGCAAAACACAGCGAGGTGGAAGAGGCTGCTGGACACGGAGAGACGTGAAACCAAGCGCACACGTTCACTATAAATATAAGAGAAATCCTGTCTTGCACTGAACCTGATATCATCCACCCAGGACAGACACACTTTATGAGTCGAGTAGGACATTTCCCACTATTTTTACGTTAATGCCAAAAATCAGTGTTACATAGCCTGTCTTTTTGCTGTCACCATGAAGGGGAAGCATAGCAGTACAGCAGAAGTTCAAGTGTTGATTGCTTTCAAGGAAAGAGGAGAACGTGTGTGTGATAACTGAAGGAAAATGCAACTAATAAGGTAGAATCCATACTACAGTCAGTTTGCCAATGTAGCGGGCAGATATATTTGAGTCTCTTCAATTACCTCACTCAGTAAAACCTGCAGTATGAGTTGATTTTCTTTGAATATTTTTGTTATTGAATAAGGATAAGAAGATTGGCCTCTCGCCCAATGTTAGCTGGGATTGGCTCCAGCCCCCCCCCCTGCGACCCTTCAGGATAAGCAGTATGGTTAATGAATGAATGAATGAAGAATGTTTTCTGTATATGTATTCTTCATTTTAAGGGCTAATGTATGCATGTATACCATGGCTGTCTTATTATGTCAGCTAATAATTGGTGCAAAGTAGTGCAAACCGAATAGAAACAGCTGTTTACGGTTGTCTCTCTCTATTTCTCTTTATTGAATGTGCCTTCACTTCCTGGTCATCTCCCTTCTCTCTGTGGATTGCTACATTGGGTGTAAATGGAATTAGGGCCGAAAGTTCTACTTACAAGCACGAACCAAGTGACGTCTTCTACTACTACTTGAAATACACTGGTCTGCAACGTTACCAACCATAGAAACGACTCTCTGTACTTACGTTCCAACTACCAGCTTCTCAGGCTTTTTTGTCTTAAAATATGAATGAGGATAGTGATAGTGAGTTACCTGCTACAGTTGCATTTCTAGTATTGTTAAACAGTGAACATAAAAAACAAGAAGGTGGACATATCGGTATAATATATAAGTTTGTTACAATCAGCAGCCTGATAAAAAAACACTCCATTGTCTTATTTTGTATTTTATTAAAAATACTGGTGCAGACCCCGGGGTAGACCCAGAACGCGCTGGGGGGATTATATATCCCAACTGGCCTGGGAACGTCTTGGGGTCCCCCGGGATGAGCTAGAAAGTGTTGCTTGGGAGAGGGACGTGTGGATAACCCTGCTTAGCCTGTTGCCTCCGCGACCCGGCCCCGGATAAGTAGTGGAAAATGGATGGATGGATGGATGGTACAGTCGTAGCATGGAGTTTGCTTCCTGATCTTGTGTTAACAAGCCCAGTTCTAGTTTAGGGCGTTTTCACACGTAACCTGTTTGGTTCCGTTAAAACAAACCCTGGTGTGTTTGCCCAATTAGTCCAGTTCATTTGGGCAGGTGTGAATACAGTAATTGCACTTGGGTGCAGACCAAAACTGCACTCTAGGACCCTTTAGAGGAGGTGGTCGCGATCCAGTTCCAAATTAACTGTGGATTGGTTCGTTTGTGGCGGGAACGTGATCCGACCTCCTGTAGCCAGGTGTATAATGGATATTAGCTCCCTTGTTCTGCTCAGTTGTCTGAAGGCAGCATTTCTTCTTAGCAAAGTTTGATGCAGTATAGTATTTTTAAGATATTTCCTCAAAGTGCATTCGGCATTCTGTTTGTATAGTTTTGCCTGCTATATTTCCCAGATAATTACCACAGTTATGAGCAAATGCCAACTGTGCCATTGATACTAAATTGTGCCATTGATGTTAAATTGCATAGCAATGTTTCTCTCACAGAAATATGCACTAGTTCAAAACACCGGACCTTCTCCCTGTATTTACTTTCTTGCTACCGCCCCAGACACAGCAGATTAATAAGTGAAGAGTGAACGTTCTCACGTGGTTTGCACATGCATTTAAGTTCAGTTTGATTTTTCTCAGTTTGAAAAAAAACTGAACCTAGGGGAAAACACACTGATTCACACCAGCGCAAACAATCTATAGGTGTGAAAACGCCCTTAGATAGCAAACAGACCAACGCCATGAAGACGGCGCTCATGGTGCCTCCAAGATATCCTGCCCTCTCTTTAGACAACACCTTCCAGTCTGACACAAGCACATGTTCAGAGATGGAGACACACCATGTTTTCTAAAACATCTATTGCATCAGAAAGTGCCCTCTTGTAACACAGATGGTTAACAGAGACTCAGAATGTTTTTATATACATTATGTTAATTCAGAATGTTTAGCAGGTTTCATATATTTTTATTCAAATTCCCAAACACACTACCCCTTTCATCCACAGTTAATATAAAAATATTCATTAGTGTAGCTTAAACAATAGTTAATGTAGTACAAATAATGCTGATAACTAAGTGCCAAAGTTAATTACCGTACATGAAACATTTTGAAGAAAGCACACCATAGATTCCTGTCTCATACTGTACCTATAGGCTACTGTGTATCTATATGTAATGTAATGTAACCTATTTTCTCTTAAATAGGTTTCTGCTTTATCCATCCATCCATCCATCCATTTTCCACCGCTTATCCGGGGCCGGGTCGCGGAGGCAACAGGCTAAGCGGGGTTATCCACACGTCCCTCTCCCCTGCAACGCTTTCTAGCTCTTCCCGGGGGACCCCAAGGCGTTCCCAGGCCAGTTGGGATATAAAATCCCCCCAGCGCGTTCTGGGTCTACCCCGGGGTCTCTTACCGGTTGGACGTGCCCGTCCAGGGGGCATCCTTACCAGGTGCCCGAACCACCTCAATTGGCTCCTTTCGATGCGGAGGAGCAGCGGCTCTACTCTGAGCTCCCTCCGAATGTCCAAGCTCCTTACCCGATCTCTAA
>JAVQJF010019497.1:0-29984 GCA_036023855.1 Gadopsis marmoratus | reverse complement strand
GGGATTATATGAAGAGACAGAAGGATTTGAGGAAGTTTACATCCACAGAAGAAGATCTGTGGTTAGTTCTTTAAGATGTTTGGAACAACCTACCAGCTGAGTTCCTTCAAAAACTGTGTGCGAGTGTACCTAGAAGAATTGATGCTGTTTTGAAGGCAAAAGGTGTTCACACCAAATATTGATTAGATTTAGATTTCTCTTCTGTTCATTCACTGCATTAACACTTCCATTTTTGAAAGCATTCTTAGTTTACAGCATTTGTTCACACCTGCCTAAAACTTTTGCACAGTACTGTATATGTTTTAACAGTCACATTTCTTTATACTATTGCTAACTCATTTGCATGAATGTGATGTATTCATGTGTACCTTGTGCTATTCTGCTGTGTGGGTGTGATAACACTGTAGTAGACAGGCATGGGCCCCTGGACAGACTGGCTGACTGGCACCATCACCGGCTGCTGGTACTGCTGCTGCACCACCTGCTGATTTTCATTTCCCACTGGTACCTGGAAAAGTGTAAAGGGTCAAGAGAAAAGACATCTTCTAGGAAAAATAGAGAAAAGAAGACAAGACTAAAAAATAAGGATTAACTAAAATGATGCAGTCTTCTTCACTTTGCTTCATTTCTGACAATGTTTATGACTCTGGTGTAAAGTAGTACATGATTATAATAATAACTTTATCTATATAAAACCTTTAAAAACAAGTTTAAAAAGTGCTTTGACAGAGAGCAAAAACAGGATACTCATAAAATACAACAAAAAGCAATAAAAAAAATAAGCAAAACACAAGCGAGATTAATTAGCAATAAATACAGAGGAAATAAATAAAACGGCAATAAAAAGATGATCTAAAGACAACATCACATTAAAACAATTCTATAAAATGGGTTTTAGGAAGTGATTTGAAAGAGGTTACTGATTCAGCATGCCTTATCTCCTCAGGCAGGTCATTCCAAAGCAGAGGGGCCCTGATGGCAAAAGCACAGTCACCTTTAAGCTTCGACTTTGGAACGACCAGTAGGGTCCTATCTGAGGATCTAAGGTTGCAAAGTGGCTCATATGGGGTTATCATTTCTGCTATATAGCTTGGGGCCAGACCCAGACATGCGTTAAAAGAGATCAGTAAAATATTAAAATCAATTCTAAATCGAACTGGAGTGAAGCCATGATTGGGGTGATGAGTTTGGGGGTCATTTAACTTTATCCGACTCTTCACCAAGTGTGCACCAGATGGAGCTGTTTAACCTGCTAAAATGTAGCCCATGTATTTGGACACTGGTAGGGTTAAAGTGTTCAGCTCACCAAACAAGGCTCATTTACTTAATAAAACTGTCATTTTAGAATCCTGTATCAACTATGTCCATACCTGATATGATGGCATCTGTGGGTACTGAACCATTATGCTTTGCATTTGTCCTCCCATGCCTGCCCTCTGGGAATTGAGCAAACCAGGGTTTTGAGCCTGCTGCACACCCATCATGCTCTGGTAGCTCGGCTGCTGGCTGGGCATCATGGTCTGGAGACCTGATGACAACAGACAAATAATTGGGAGGAGAGAAATTAGTGTAGGGTGATAAAGGAAGAGTACAGTGCAAGAGAGGATATAAAATAGAAAAAGTGTAGTTTGAGGAGAAAAATCACTGTACAGGTCATAAGTAGAGTTGACTTCAACAAACACAGACCACAACAGTTTAAAGATTATGGTGGTATGAGTAATCTATGCTCAAAGGCCAAACTTGAGGCAACTTGGATGATGGCACACAAAAACAAGACATTTCTCTGAACTACCTTTATATTTTTTAAGGTTTATATACTAAACCTTGTTTTCATTAAAAAAGTGGTTGTTAGTGGCACTTTATTTGCACAAAAACAATGGTTTCACAACATAAGTATTTGTAGAGGTACTTAAAAGCCAAACCGGCTTCATAGCAAGCTAAGTTTAAACAATTATCACTGGAGTAAATGTAGAAGGGTTGCAGTTCACATTTTTGATATTTCTTTAAGTTTAAATCTGCAACATCACAAAACTCTTACTTCAAACCAGACAGCAGCCATCTATTGATGCAAGGTCTCAGTGACCGCGATGTTCATGAGCCTTGTGGACTTGGCAGGACTGCACTATGAGTCAGAGTCCATTCAGGTTGTCAACAATGTCTATCTGTTACATACTGTATAAACACACAGCCAACCTTCACAGGCTCAAAATAAAAGGTACTGAAGGACAGAGCTGTCAGGGTTTTCCCAAAAAAAGAAAAAGAAAAGAAAAGAGCTCTATTTTGGTCTGAGCGTATTTGACTTGGCAGACCATTGTAGGGACAAGGTTGTTAAAATCAACCTTTCACCTGGTACTTAAAACTGAGCAGTTTTTTGATGAGGAATAAAGTGGACTGTACCTGTGTATTTGTTCTGAATGGTGCCCCAAAAAGTGATTTTATAAAAATAAAATAAATACACAAGAAAAACTGACAGTTAACTATATCGATCCTTTCATGTATAGAGAACCGAGGTCAAGATTACAAAGTACAGCATAATAAAATGTACTGACCTGACTGCTGTGTGGGCTGAGGCATGGGTTGTGTGCGCTGGGCAGGATAAGACACCTGGTGGGATATGGGCTGGGACACACGGTACTGCTGGCCTGAGCTGGGATACTGACCAGGAGGGTAGTAGGAAACCTGTATCTGAAGAAAACCAAGAAAATAAACATTTAAAAAATACAAAATACACATGACAAGAAAAGATATATACAAATGTTTTTTTTGAGCAGTGTATTTTATGGCATTGAGAACACATTTTTGTGTCTTATTATTTTTGTTGTATATTATATACAATTTTCACCGGAGCCAAGATGAGACCTCAGACCTAGATGGTCAGTAAGGCAATAAACCATGAAAAATGCTATATGAAAAAACAAAAACCCCTAGGTGTTTGGAATGAGTGACTTGTGATTCTACCACAGAATTAGGTTCTTGAACCATTTATACTTATTTACATTTTACACATTTATGCCATCATAGATTTGCATGAGCATTTCAACTTTTAAATGCGACTAAGGATAAATTGTCAAATATCTTTTACCGTCATAGCTTAGCCTAAACACATTAAACCTCACTTTTTGCCTGCTTAGGGGCAGTGGAATCAACCAGTGAAAACAACACTGATGCGTTATCAACTTTTAAGTTGATATGGCAAATGCGTTAGCAAACAGTTGCTTGTTTACACAACAAGCAATATTAGCATTAATATGGAATCATGGCCACCTGCTAGCTAGTTTGATTTTTGGTCTGCGCCAAAATATCAGAAATATCAGGCTCTTTAGCGGTTGAAAGCTCCACTACTGTCACCAGTTAGTCGCTAACTGTGTCTGTCTTTCAATAGAAAGTATCTTACACTGTACAATTTACAGAGGTGTAAGTGACAAACAAGCTTGAACAACTTGTGGTTTATTCAACTGGGCTAAATGTAACATACAGAATTTCGAGACATGCAATGGACAAACAGAGGAAGTGGAATGCTAGGAGGATCGATAGTTCTTGCCTCCACCTTCATCTGCATACATGACAACATTCAGCCCATCTAGACGCTGCATAAAAAGGCATGAAAAAATTATATCTATATAGGACAGAGCTTAGAACTACAAAATAAAAGTGCAGAGAATGGGCTATAATAAGACAGAAAACAGGATAAGATGGATAAGTACAAAAAAAAAATACTAAGTACTGTAAAATGTCCACCTGATTCTAGTGAACCCTCTTTTCTATATCATATCTACTGTGAAGAAGTCACTCTGAGATAGTGTACTTCATTAGTGTTTCTATGCTCTGACAAACAGCTTTAAGGGGATACTACAGATCCCCAGATTCCCTTCATATGACCACAATGCTTTCACCAATTTAAAAAAACGAAACCGTCACTTCAGCTTTTAAAATCTCTACTAAACAGACCATCTTCCTTTACAGCTTGGCCCCGGAGAAAAATTATAGGGCCTAATGTCTCCCACAGGGTGTTTAATAGCCAGGTCAATTTAGTTCTCTCTCCTAAGATGAATTATAATAACTACTTTATAGATTCAAGTAAAAGCCTGAGGGAGGTAAGGAAGAAAGTGAGTGACAGAGTGAGAGAACTCATTGTCACCACCTCTGCAATCAGAAGAATGTGACAGGCTAGCTGACTGACTGAGACCGAGCTTGTGAAGGTGACGCAAAGCGCTGAGTGCGAGGACCAAACTCCCCACTGCGTTAATCCTGCTACTTCATAGGAATCACATCACTGACCACACCTAACTCTGTAAGTGTACAAAAGATAGATCTTTTAAATTTGTGATATTTATGGCCTTCATGCATCACTGGATAGTTTTTCACAGTAACGTGTTGGTGATTTCCAGGTTCCCGGGAAAGGACTATGAAATTTTACAACAGTTTAACAGATACGTCCAATTAATTGCTAAGCTTAGGTAACCTAGTGTTTCAATCAGTGCAAAAGTGCACAATTTGTCTACAGGTACACATTACATTTCAAGAATTAAGTTTCCAAAAATGCCAAAAGGAATATTTTCTTGGGTTTAAATGGAGCAGGTCTTTCATGGAATTCTGTACTTTCCTTGGAATTTGTACCAAATTACATAGTTCTTTCCAGGGAACTTATTACTAGGGAACTTATCATTACTAGGAAATTATTTGGAAATTACAGACCTTAAAGATAAAGCAAAACAGTTTTTATAGAGGACAGAAATTCTGGAGACAATGGGGTATGATGTGACACCTATGGCATTTCAAACAACCTGCATTTAAAATAATCCTTTATTAGTCCCTCAGTGGAGAAATTGCAGTACGTTGAATCAAAATGCATGGGTTTCTATTTTTGTCATTCATTGACAAAACAGGGTGAAACAGAGTGACTGTACTGGCTGTAAACAACACCAGGAAATGTAGTTCTGCAGCTTAGCTGTGATGTATATCTCAGATGTCTCAATACAATGACTAACACTAGTTATTTACTGCTACACCTTTACTGTAGAGTGAGAGTTTCTCTGGTTAAGCATTTCTAAGAGATGGATCAGGAGTGACTCTTGTTGTTGCTGTTAAGTTCCTATAATAGAAAACCACCACAAGCCATATCACTCACTTGGTATTACATAAAAAGAAAGCAATCAAGTTTCACCTCTGTATCTGTATGTAAACAGTGTGCAGCGATCATCACACTGTGTACACTTCTTTCATCACCAAATCTTTACATTAATATGAGGTGTAAGCAACACAATCCTCCACAGTGGCAAAGATCTGAGTGAATCAGGAGCAGTGATATGAATGGAGACTCAACATGTCAAGTAACGCAACTCTTATAAAATAAAGTTAGATGAGATGCTGATATACAGAAGGTCGATGCGGAGTTTTAATGCTCAGCAATAAATATAAGAGGACGTGTTTTTTTTTGTTTTTTACCATATTGGTCCACCCCTACATATACTGTAAAATGGATAGATATGTATATATATATATATATATGAATATGATTTCCACACATTTAGGTGCTGACAACCACAGCCCCAAGTGCTGACATGTGACCTCGAGAGCAGTTCCAGAAGGGGATTAGTAGACTGGTTTTCAAATTGTCTCTGAACAAGTTTAAAGAGGTCCATAATGATAATATTTAAATAGATAATTTCCCTCGACACAAATTTGGATTCCATCAATAAAAATCAAGCCATTTCTCATCAGTAAATCACACTTCCAATCATTTTAACTGCTAACATTTTAACTCGGTTGGAAGTGAGTGCGTCATCTCTTTCCTAGAATCTTTCCTGGCTTATGCATTCCCTGTGTGACTTTTTAATTTTTTCTTAGGCTTATGAAATATTTGTAATGTCTTGCAAAGCAAGGGAAAAGCCCCTGCATGTTCACAATATTGCATAACTGCTTGCACATACATTTTATTTGTCCAGTCAAATTTGGATTATTTTCTGTGTAGCTTCTCATGTATTACATTTCTCCCTTTTAACGATTCCCTGTGAATTCTGCAAGCCTGACTTGCGATACAAAGTAAGTGTAAAATATTAGAGCATTTTATGTTGACATCGGGCCAATTAGTATTAGTGAAAATACAAAAACACATGAATCATATGTAAAAGCCAATAAAATACAAAATTTACGGTGTTGGGGTGTATTGGGGGGGTCCAAAATGAAAATATATTATTTCACTGATATAGTACCATCACTTTCACCCATTCTATCTGGTATTCTAAGGATATTCAAACAAAACCTAAAAAACATGACTGGATTTTAACTTACGTCTAATGCCTTTGTCTTACAACCTGTTAAGAATGGCGTACCTGTTGAGGCGGAGGGGGCTGCATGTAGCCTTGTGGGGGTGGTGGGGCCTGCATGACGGGTTGGGATGGAGGAGGTGGTGGAGGTGGAGGATGGGGGTGTCCAGTGGCAGGCTGGTAGCCAGACGGAGGCGGCAAAGGCTGACCCGTGGTAGCCATTATGTAGCTGGTCTGAGGAGGGGGGTGCTGGGAGAGCACTGTGGGAGGAGCCTGATACATGGGGGGAGGCTCAGGGTTCTCACTGGAGCCCTGCCGACTCAGCGTCATCTGGCTGAATTGGGGTGCCAGTTCTTCTCCCTGGGAGCAATGGGAATGATGTTATTGGTGGGTTTTGATTGCCATTAGGCTAAATACAAATACAAAATTGTTAGTATGAATCTAGATTACACAGTATTGAATACATGTGTGATATAATTAACTGCAAGTTATGCTGAATACTCTGACACAGGCATTGTTAGCCATACAGGCTAACCATAAAGTAGCAGGCACTTTTAGCCATAGACTAAAAAACAAGAAAAAGTGACCTCTGAACACATTGACGTAATATTTCATGTACTTTTAAATTCCCACCATTAATTAAAAAAGTGCATTATAGCAAGCCACTGTATGCACCACCTATCTACAAAGCTATGATCTATAGCTTTATATATCTGTAGATAAAGTTATAGGTCATAACATCAAATGGGTTGCAGCCTGTTTGCTGCTGGTGTGTTGTGTAAGGTCTAAGTAAGGTCTGAATGATAACCAAAGCCATTATGCTACATGATTAGCAACATCATGAGAGCACTGGAGACATGAGTATTAAAGGAACACTGACATTTTGGAAAACACCCCTGTCTACCATCTTACAAAGAGTCAGATGAGAGAATCGATACCAATTTCATCCCTTTGCTTCCAGTACAATAAGAATGTGACTCCTGGACGTAATGGTGGCTAGATTGTGAGAAAAGGTAACGACATAGTTCTGCAGTTGTTGGATCTTCACATCTGACTGTGGGTTTGACAGAAACTAAGTACATTTCCCATAATAGTCAAGGAGAGTCCCTTTACCATTTGGGTCTATACTAACACTCATCTGGTCACTGCACAAGTGGCACGGCAATGTCTATAATTCCATGGATTTATTTGAGACGTGAATACTGCACAATTTAAAACACATTTAGTTAATTTAGTTAGTTTGACATTCAGTCAAGTACGATCACATAATCTCTTTACATTTTTCTCCAAATTTAAAAATAAAATCTGGGCTCAGTTTTTTCTTTTACTTTAGATTCTTAACACAAATCTGTATTTATTCAAAAGAATGTTCCCAAAAAAAAGCATCCACTACAGTGTGTAAAATATTAGTTTCTTGGCAGGCTAAAAGTATTTTTCAGGGAAACACAAAGTTAATATACCATTACAATTGCCAAAATAAAGTACCACAAAGAACAAGTTATTTTTTTTGTCATAGCAAATGACATGTGCATGACGTACATGCAGACACGTAATTAAAATAGCACACATAATTACACAGCCTGAAGAGAAAGTACTACGTGAGGAATTGGCAAAGGCATAATTCTTCCATGATTGTGGCTAAATACTGAACTAAAGTGAATGAGAACAGGGAAAGAGAGCGCAAGAGTTTCTAGCAGAATAAGTGTGAGAGGGTGTCAGTAATATAGGCTTTAACTAAATAAATATATAGAGATGAAGCTACAAGAGGTGTCAGTACCATTGTGTACTGCTGGGGAGGGGAAACTGGCAGGAGAACCTGCGGGCAGGAAGGGCTGGAGTAGGAGACAGGCTGAGAGGGCTGCAGAGACGCCACCGGCTATACACAGCACCAGAAAGAGAAAGGGAATAAAGAGAGTGTTGAAAGAGTGGTGCAAGCCAGTGAGAGGGATTGGTGTCAGAAACAGATGGATAGAAGGGAATAAAGAGAAATGAAGACATAGGAAAGATGTGGCTTAGAACAGTGGAAAAGTTGTTAATGAGCAGACAGAGAAGGAAATCACATTTAGTTTCTAAATATTATACAAAAGTAATAAAACTGAACAAAATGAAATGTAATTACTTGTACTCAGAAAGAAATAAGAGGAAATATAGATAGAATATAGATATGTTCTCATTGACTGTAAAAAATATAATTTTATATTATTGCTCAAAGTCCCTTCTCCTTACATATGGCCAGATTCAGAATCAGACAGCATTAATTTAATTACCAACATGTTCAGAGTAAGACGGTGGACATGAGATCACTAACTGTTCTAATGACCACCATATTCAAGTAGATACTCTGCAACTTGAAAGCGTGTCTTCATTTTTACTGATATGGTTGACATAAATGCAGGAAATGAAGGTACATACCTGAGCAATCATATGGTTGCCCATGGGGTGTTGCTGTGGGGTGGGCAGCAGGGCAGTCTGAGGCGGAGCCTGAGGCTGTGGCTGTTGTGATGGGCAGGGTAGTAGGCTACGGCTAGACTGGGAGGCTGCAGGTGGGGGACACACATCAGGACTGACTAGGGGAAGGCCTAGTGATGCAGAAGAAGACATGATGGATACAGGAAATAAATTTGCATTTTAATTTTTGCTCTGAGCAAAATGGTAAACCCACAAAAACTTCCTTGTCAAAAAAGATTTGGTCATCCAAAAACAAAATACTGTTATACTTAAATTCATGTGCCTGCAATGTTTTCTTGTATTATCCTCTATTTTACAACATAATATGAATATCCTGAACCACTAGACTCAAGTTAATGTTCCAGCAGGAGGTGAAGTCTCTCTCTAGTTTAAATGTTTTGGGCCTGGGGTTAATTATAGCAACAAATGAGTCCTGATTGTTTTTACCTGCAGGGAGTATTAAATAAGCTCACAAACAATTCACAAAACAAAATACCATATTAGCCTGAATTTTTATGTTGTTTTCTGGATATTACATTTGAAAAAGTTCGTGTCGCATTATATTCAAGGACGAGTTATTTACATGTTCACATCATCAGCTTTTCTTTTTGAATGGAGAACACTGGCTCATATAGAGTGTTGCATTATGGGTTGTTTATAGCTTTAATGTTGCTATGCTAGCCAGTTTCTTCAAGTGGGTTTGCAGAGTGTCCGCGAGTTAAGCTAACCAGTATACTTCATCAGAACTGCTTGCCGGGAGGTAGAATAACTTCAAACCCAACAATGTCTTTTAATGTGTCTGACGATTTCTATAACTGTCTAAAACCGACAATCTTGGCAATATTCACACCCACTTCATGCCATGATTGGCCAGCTGTGCAGAGGTAAGAAAGGAGCCAAATATTCTTCTCTCTCTAGCTCATATTTCATTCTTGACAACTATTTCTGACCCGTGTCATGTGAACACTATAAATGACTTCCAAGAAAGATTGAAAATGTACCCATCCCCAAATATCAAGGATATTGTGTCTCCCTCTCTATGACGGTCTGCTTTTACTCCACCTTCAAGTGTGGCTAATAACAGGCATAAACACATTTGATTTCAGATGTGGTTGCATAAACAAAATAATCATACAAACAACTTCTGTTCAACCATATACCGACCCTTAGTCAGGCCTGTGAGAGTTTAGTTAGTCCAATTAAACCTACAAAGGTTTCCGACTGCTTGTGTAACAGAGGAAATGAATTACTAATGAGTGAAAATGACCCCAGAGTGTCTCCTGACGTCTTTCCTGCAGGAACTGTAAGGACTGAATCATCTGTCAAGCAGCCAAGGGTAACCGGTGTCAGAGAATTTATAAATGAGCAGCTCAAAAAGAAAATGCTACCAAATAGAGAAAATCATTCTGACCACTTCCAAGAGCTTGACAGGAGAGAGTATGCAAGCAATAGACATGCTAAACAAATTGATTTACTGTGCATTTTATTAGAAGTAAATTATGTTTCACTTTTTGAGAGAAAGGGCTTCAAGGGTGAGGACTAGTGGGTGGGCAGGGGGTCGTCGTATAATCAGTGTCATCTATTTGGGCAATATATAGTATACAATTTTTCCTATTAATGAACTACAATGACCTTATGTCATTATATTGACATTACACTATATGTAAAATGTAGCCTACATGACTCAAGGCAACGCATTTTAATGATGTGCTTGCTTCACTTAAGTAGCAATAATTTTAATGATTAGTAAAATAGTAAAATCTAATATAGAGTTGGTTTAGACTATAGATATTAACAAGTGCTATGAGATAACTCTGTTATGATATAGCGCTATATAAATAAAATTGAATTGAATTAAAACCTAGTGTTTCAGGAAGAAGTATGGTAATGCTAGCCGTAATGACATACACTAGGAAGACCTAAATGTCCCTCCTTTTCCCTCAAATTTCTCCACTCCTTACCAGAGCGAGAACCTTTGCAGCTTCCCTGGGAGCCTTTGTTGCTGCCAAGGCTATCCCCTCTGGTAAGGATAGAGATGCCAGAGAAGCTGCTAGCCTTAGTGACAGGCGGCCGGAGGGTGCGGTTGGAGCTGTCTGAGTCGGTGCTGCTCCAGGGCCGTGGCTCCAGGCACTTCATGTCACTGTCTGTGCTGCTTTGACGACTGCTAGATGCCCGGCTGGAGCTCTCGCGGTTCCCTCTGAGAGAAGACAGAAAGGGAAAGAAGAGAGAGACAAAGAGATGAAATGAAAAAGATTAAATGGGGATGTATGCAGGAAAGGGTGAATAGAAGAGGTTAAGTAACAGGAGAGTTAAGATGTAGCAAGTGAGAGGTGAGTACAGAGAGTAGAGTTGAAGAATAAGAACTCCGGAGGAGAGAGACAAAAATGAACATGGGTATGGTGAGGAATATATAGAAATGAGCAAGATGTATGATAGGATAATTTTAAGCAGAGAAGAATGTAGGTGGAAACAGAAGCAGAAGGATAGTCAAAGACAAAATAGGATAGAGGGGAGAGCAGAAGAGCACAGTAAGGTCATCAACAGGTAGAGAGGACACACAGTGTGACAGGCTTTAGGATGGGGCATTCAACATTGATGCATATTGGCTGGTTCAGTGAAATCACAATACAAAAATCAGGCAACAAACAACCAAACAATATTACTTATTATTAATTTAAACATACAATCACACGCACACATTCACACACACAAACCCATTCACATAGGAAAACATACATGCAGGGAGAAAAGATGCTCCAGACAATCAACACTGGGATGTAAGAGGATAGGACAGTGACACTAAATGAGACAAATTTCCATGAATTCAACACACAAATCATCAAAGACTGGAGACAACACATTCACATAAAGGACTATACAGAATGAGTTCTTGCATACATACGTGTTATACATTTGATTACAGATAAACAGGAACACATGCGCTTAAAATATGTTGTACTAAAGACAAGAAATGACACAGAAACCAGACACATATAAACCTGTAAATGAATACCAGATGTACATCAACACTCGCACAGTAAGAGCAGATGTACATCAACACTCCGACTCACACACACACACACACACTATCTACAAAATAACCACTTGCTACCACTGGTTCACCACTATGGTTGTTTAAACTATATTGCCGTATACACACTCATCGTGTTGTAGTGATGCTGTCACCCTGGATAAGGGTAGCTGCCAAGAAAACCAACGATCACACTGTAAGCTTAACCACCACTCTGGGGAAACCCCTCCATCACAAGTGAATGGTTGGGTCTGCCATTGACATGTCAGCATTAAGAATGTTATTGCTCCATTTGAACATGTCCTACTGTGCTTGGAAATAACTTTAAATAAAAATGATATTCAAAAAAGAAAAATGAGCTATGCATACTATGGTGTCGCATTAGGCTGAATGTAGATAGAAAGCAGAGACCTACTACATGTGCACTGTGGACAGCAGATTTAAAAAATAAATAAAAACCCAGCTAAGTCAGCTGTAAACACTTGCTATTTTTATACTCTTAGAACTAGAAGACGGATATGAACAGATTATGTCCACGTACAGAGAACAAAATGAATGCAAAATATGTATCAGCCTTACATATTTTGGGAATGTCCATGATGAGAACAGGGATGTGGTATGGGTTGTAAAACCCTAGTAATAGTGAGTGGTGTTTGAAGTTGGCTGTGACTGATAAATATTTCAGGCTGTAATTAATGGAGGATGTATTTTGAGTCCTCTCTCTGCACAGCCTATTTTAAGGAAGGGTGGGTGCGCTGCCATTCTCTGTAAAAGGGAGCGCACGTGTTCGCTTCACTCTGCAAACAAAGATGAGAGCAGGATGAGCAGGAGGAGGAGGGATTGTGCTGTAGATCACATGATAGTTCATCTCCACTCTCTCCTCATGACACCATTCCCCATCACACACACACAATGAGGGGAAGCAGGGAAGATAGGCTGTTATGTGCTTCCATCACTCTCAGTCTTTGTTAAACGGCTCAATTAACCCACGTCTCACAAAAGAACTTCTTGTTTTGGTTAATTTAAGTGAACTCTATGGTTTTATGGTGGACTTATTTTAACAGTAATTATTCTGTAAAGGTTAACATGCATTTTATACAAATGCTAGGCTTGGGGATATTAAGATCAGTTTTAGGGGAAATGTAAAAAGCTTCAAACCTGAATCATTAATGCCATATTAGATTACATGTCACCCACTAAGGACGTTTCTGCAAGCAGCAATTAAAGTGATAAAGGAACTAACAGAGTCACCAAAAATGAGATGGTTCAAAGGTTGAACACAAAACATTTAAGTCTAGAACATCTCAAGAAAAGTATTTATATTAAAAGCTAAAGAAAATAAAAAAAGAGGGCTATATCTAAAAAGCTAAATATATTTACATTTACGAACAGCCGAATGTATATTACATACTGTTCAATAATAAAAAGAAAAAAACTGTACATACTATAACTGAAATGATTAGTCAATTAATCAATCAACACATTTTTTTAAATGGAATTATTTTATGCATTTTATGCCTGTAACAGATAGCAATAGTTGACAGATCACAGGAAACGAGGAAGAGAGAAATGCAACAAAGGGCCCCGATTGGATTCTAACTTGGCATTGCGGTTCATAACTTGCATTCTAACAACACTTTTGAAGATCAATTCATTAGTCATTTTTACAAGAAACAATTCTAAAATGTCACTGGTTCCAGCTTTTGCAATGAACATTTTAACCACTGTGTGATATGTTACAGGACCAAAAGGTTAATCGAGAAAACAATTAAACAAGATTAATCAACAACGAAGATAATTGTTAGCTGCAGTCCTTTTGCACACATTGCAAACATGATAGTCTTTTCTTTACAGTCTCATGTTAACTTCCTTTTTGTCCATTCAACTTCACTTTCAGTCCAACAGGACTATTGTATATACTGCTTACATAATTTTTATGTGCTACTGTGCAACAGGTGACATGTTAACAAAAAACTACAAAACTAAGTCAACCACAAAACAAACGGGTTACTGTGGAAGCGATGCAGTTACTTTATATAGGGAATGTAGTTGACGGTGGATGGGTGGAAGGGTAAGTAGGGCAATCAGTCCCCAGTGAAACCACAAAGCAGCCATGCATGGGCCATGGGAAGCCCCACGGTGCAGTGCTGGAATAGCCATCAATCAGCCTACTACGCCAAGCAAAGATATAAAAACCACCACAAGTCACCACTATTATCACCAAACCACTTTCAAAAAATGGGCATGGCAACACACAAGTCAAAGTCAGCAGCACCCCAATACCTAAAGATCTGCCTCCTCTTTTGAGAGCTAGAGCAGTAGCCCTCAGTGGAAAGTCTGTTGGGGTTAACATTAGGAGAAAATGCTAGGGTTACAGGACTGGATTGGAGAATAGGAGGGGGTTTAGGGGAGGGTGAGAGATAAGGAGAGGTGGGAGGTAGAAGTGGGTACAGTGTAGAACCCCTGAGAAGAAGGAAGGACAAAAAAAAAAAATGCACACAAGGCAGAAACTTTGACTGTTGAAAATCCCACGCTTCCTCTTTCTATCTCTCTCAGCATATTATGTCCTAATCTTTCTACCTCAATGGCCAGGGTGCCGAGGGATGGAGGCTGACTAGCTGCTGTGTGTGCTAACTTATTTCTAGAAAACATTTTGTTCGACTACCTACAAATCTTTCTCAAAAGACAGTCTAAAGTCTATCATAAAACAACCCGCGACAATTTGAAAATTTGGCACAGGAGATCAGCAATGCATGATGATCATTTGCCTGGCAATAGTATTACTAAAACAAGAGTGATATTAAGATATGCAACTTCCACTTTTACAACTAAATGTTGTTTGAAGTCAACCCCTATGTTTGTAGGGGCTAGATTATTTCAAGTGGTCAGATTTGTACAAAGATATAATCTGTGAAATGTATTATCTTTGTGGGTCTATAGACCCCTGCCTTTCATAACTGAAACCTAACAAGCAAACTATAGCATTAAGGGGAATGGATGGAGTCTAATACATTGCACACACTGGCGTGTCTCCAGTAGGATGCATGATCTTACCTGTTGTCGTTGATGTATCCATTTTGAGAGGACTGTAAAAAAAAGGACACCTGCACATTATGAAATGCTTCATTCATTTAGGAGCACTTATGGCAAAAAATTTTTGCATATCAACCTTTCAGAGGTTTCCAGTTTTAACATTCATGTGTATTTAGTATGTGATATGTCACTTAAAACAGTGGTTCTCAATCTGGGGGTCGGTTTCCCCCCTCACAGTAATCTTTGCTCTTTTCTTGACAAATACTGTATAGTTTTACCACTACAGGTCTCTCAAAACTATTAAAATTAAACCAGTCTGAGAAGGTTAACGACTCTTGCAATGAGCTGCTGCACCCTGTGATGTGGTTTTGCAAGTAAAAAATGCTTCATATTAACAGGTGATGTTGGGAAGTATGTATAAATATTACCACATTTCACTGCACCAGTTATTAAACAAACAGTTATTGTCTAATTACGAAATGCTGACTTCTCACTAGTCAAAAGGAGCTGGAGGTAAGAGCTAATGTCTAACACTGTCTTTTCCAATGTGTGTTAACCTGTCCAGGTCCAATACTTACTTCTCGGGCAAAGATCCGGTCTCGTACCCGCTGATACTCTTCCTCTCGCTCTTCAATGGACTTGCTACGACGCCCGTCCTGCAGTGGCACACGAATCTAATATTTGGGGAAACAATCATATTGGAAAATGACAGTAAGGAACACTTTTTAAGCAGAGTACAGCATCAAGTCAATTAAACTTCTGGGATATTGACCTGGTCAGTTAAGTAGCAAAGGGGGTTGTTAATCAGTTTCAGCTGCTTTGGTGTTAATGAAATTAACAACCGTTGCACTAGAGGGGCAACAATGAGACAACCCCGAAAACAGGAATGGTTTTACAGGTGGAGGCCACTGACATTTTTTCTGACCGTTTTCACTAGTTTTGCATTTGGCTAGGGTCAGTGTTACTGGTAGCATGAGGCGATACCTGGACCCTACAGAGGTTGCACAGGCAGTCCAACTCCTCCAGGATGGCACATCAATATGTGCCATTGCCAGAGGGTTTGCTGTGTCTCCCAGCACAGTCTCAAGAGCATGAAAGAGATTTTAGGAGACAGGCAGTTATTCTAGGAGAGCTGGACAGGGACATAGAAGGTCCCTAACCCAGCAGCAGGATCGGTATCTGCTCCTTTGTGTAAGGAGAAACGGGATGAGCACTGCCAGAGCCCTACAGAATGACCTCCAGCAGGCCACTGGTGTGAATGTCTCTGACCAAGCAATCAGAAACACACTGGAGGGCCCTGTGCTCACTGCCAATTGAGCTCATCGTGGAGCTCGATTGGCATTTACCATAGAACACCAGAATTGGCAGGTCCGCCACTGGCGCCCTGTGCTTTTCACAAATGAGAGCAGGTTCACCCTGAGCACATGTGACAGACGTGAAAGGGTCTGGAGAAGCCGCGGTGAGCGTTATGCTGCCTGTAACACCATTCAGCATGACCGGTTTGGTGGTGGGTCAGTGATGGTCTGGGGAGGCATGTCCATGGAGGGACGCACAGACCTCTACAGTCTACACAACGGCACCCTTACTGCCATTAGGTATCGGGATGAAATCCTTTGACCCATTGTCAGACCCTACGCTGGTGCAGTGGGTCCTGGGTTCCTCCTGGTGCACGACAATGTGGCCTCATGTGGCGAGAGTATGCAGGCAGTTCCTGGAGGATGAAGGAACTGATACCACTGACTGGCCCCCACGCTCGCCTGACCTAAATCCAATAGAACCTCTGGGACATTATGTTTCGGTCTATTCGACGCTGCCAGGTTGCACCTCAGACTGTCCAGGAGCTCAGCGATGCCCTGGTCCAGATCTGGGAGGAGATACCCCAAGACACCTTCCGTCGTCACATTAGGAGCCCCGACGTTGTCAAGCAGCATACAAGCATGTGGAGGCCATACAAACTACTGAGGACCATTTTAAGTTGAAATGACATTTCAGAAAAATGGACTAGCCTGGCGCATAATTTCTTCACTTTGATTCAGCCCTCTATAGGTTGATAATTTTCATTTCCATCAAACGATGTGGCATCCTTTCATTCCTAACACATTACCCAGTCCATATCAGTATAGAGATCCAGTATGATTTTTTTTACATTGAGATCTGATGTGTTTTCAAATTGTAAATCAAATTGTGTTTTCAAATTGTAAATATATATATATATATATATTTAAATAAAAATGTCTTCTCATGAAACCAAACCTGGGGCATCCAGCCCCGTGACTTTAATATTTTGAGGACAAGTCAAGGCAAGTATATTTGTATAACACCTTTCTACGGTCAATGACGGCACCCTGCGTCACAGCTGTAGCCACTTACCATTTACACCTGATGAGACTGTTATTGATCTCTGGACCATGACTAGACTTGTTGTCCTGTAAACAACTTCTAATGAATATATTACACAACAAGGTCACTTCGGCGGAACGCCATACGGAAAATGCGTCCAAAAAAAACCCGACAGGAAAGATCAAATCAGAAGCGTGTCTTTTGTATTCTCCATACAGGGCAGGACAGATCCCACAGGGGAGTTTTGTTATCGCTGACTTTATTATATTGTCTACATTATGAGATTGATGAGAATATGCACTTTTGGTGACAGGATTTCATTTGATTATATTTGATTCGCACCGGCTCTGCGCTCCTTTTTTTCCCCCTTTCACATCTCTTCAGGAGGCCCTGACAGATCCTGTCCGGATAAGCCTCTGCCTTTGGAGATTCTCTCCTGACATGTGCCCATATCTCATCACTGAGCCTTTTGTTGTGCATTTTATCGAAAATTGCCACGAACTGATGTTGGTTCGATAATGTGTGTTGAAGTCCTCAAAGCTACACATACAGATAAAAGCCGTCACATTCCTCTAGTAAAAAGCACATTTCCCATACTGTGATACACACTTACACACTCTGCTGAAGTCAAGAGAGCTATTCAGTATAAGAACCACAGTATCAAATACCCACAACAACCAACTCAGCTCAATAACGACTAATTATTTTAAAAAATCGATTGTTGCGTTGCAGAACGTACACAAACGCACATTTATTAAATCAGTTCATTAACTTTTAACCTTACCAAACATGACATTCACACACGGTGTGATGCTTAAAATCTGAAATTAGGAAATGGACAAGTAAGTTAGCTCAGAGATGATCTAACGTTGGCCGTTGTGCTACGCTAGCTTTTGTGCTCGCTGTGACTGCACAGTAGTAGGCAACTGATTTAACCCCGTGACATTTGTCAGAACATTCAGCAATTTTATTTGCTAACGTTCCACTTTACTTGTGTTAGTCTACTGTGAAATCCTAATTTCACAGTAGCCACATTTTCTTCTTCTTCTTCGTCTACTGTTTGTTGGTGATTGTCAAACCAGCTTAGATGTACACTACCTCCCCCAAGTGGACTGGAGAGTCCAAGCTACAGCTCTGTGCTGATTTTCACTTTGGAATCATTTAACCTTCAGACAAGTTCACATAATGATTTCAGAAAACAATAATAATGGGGATTTTTTGGTGGGGGGGGGAGGGGGATGCTAAGATTTCCACTGATACACAGCCACCTTATACTAAGCAAAAAACCCATTTTGCCATCTTTCACTCACATTCTACTCAAATAGTCTTTGTTAACTGAAGCGCTGGAGACCCACAGATGTCAGCGCGGGAAGAAGAGACACAACAAGGTGCCAGCGTATTTGGGATGTTTGGCGACAATGCTGGCCGCCGACACAAACCCTTGCTTTCAGATGCACACTGCCTCCAGTGAGCAAGGAAATTGCAGGATGCCAATTGTTTTTGTTTTTTGTTTAGTTTTTTTCTCTGTGTAGCAGAAATAATTACACATTCATACAAAACTGATTTGGGATGGTTTTAACGGGGGGGTGAGGAGCTTGGCATGATTGCACATTATTTGGCGTAATTGCGCTTTCACTTGAGGATCTGTGTGTTCACCCCACTGCAACATTGTGTTCTCAGTTGGAATTTGAAAAATGGATTTGTCACCTCTTTTGTGAATAAAAACACACGTCTATTCTTAAATGAAAGCCTCACATTATCACACATTTACTCTTAGAAAAAGAAAGAAAAAAACAGTGCTCTTTCAATGTTTTGCTCTCCTCTAACAAGGCTGATGGAAGATCTTTTATTTTATGTCAACAACAACGTTTTGCTGATTACTGATTAGGTTGCTGAGGTTTTCACAGCACACATGGAATCACCACAATCATTAAGATTCACTAAAATCACCAGGTTACAGATAGTGACTTTTCCTTTTCCTCTTGCCTTTCTTCGTGAGACAAACAAATGTCTCCGGTGGCTCTCAAAGGCAGAAAATAATCCACTACAGAATCAAATCCTAACCCACTGCTAGGGAAGTAGTTCTCCTTTATCACGACCAAGATGTCAAACCCAACGAAAGCCTGTTAAGTGCGCACCTTTCAACTCAGGAAATCACACAGGGCGAGCTGTCCAGCAGAGAAGGGTCGGAGGTAATGCACAGTGAAGGGGACATTGCTGTGAGAGAATGGATTGTTTCCTCAGCATTAAAAGCTTAATGGACACAGAAAAACTACCTTTGATGCTACAGCTGTGAAATGAAGATGAAAAATAGGCCCGGGCAGGGAGAGTGAATTGGAAACTCACCGGGCTGCCGGAAACTGCAGAGGACAAGCTGGAAAACGCAAAGGACGGCAGTTTGCGTTTTCTACAAACCGTCGTCGAAAGTGTGCTCTACTTCTGGAAGTACGACCTTCATGCTCGTGCTAGAGTTGCATCATCAGTCAGTTAAAAAATAAAACCTGGTCATCTGATATTAATATGCCCACCCTGTATTCATAGTCCCAATTCATGAGTCAGTCTGGGCAATCAGATGATGAATAAAATGGTGATTAGATTCAGTTACTTTACAAGAACACTTTATAGAAATATATATCAGTAGGAACACGCCAGCTGCTGGGCCTGAGGTTTCCTAATGCTCGTTTGAAAAAAGAAAAAAAGAAAATGAGCAATTTTTTGTAGTTGAGATTAAAGCAACAGTGGCACTGAGGATGGCATTTCGGATTTACTTTGCCCTTTTTACATACTAAAATGATCAGACAGCTGTTCTGACAAATGTTCCAACAGCTACTTTGACATTTAAGTGAACAAAGTAAAATAAAGGAAAAAGAGCCTGGTCTCATTTTAATTCCAACTGGATAAGGTTTGGTTGTGTTAACAGGCGTGTGCAGGATGGATGAGGGGTGTATTTTGACAACAGAGATCAGACTCACATTCAAGTCCTGTCTCGTGCAACAAGTTAACCATGTTTAACCAAGACGATGATCTTTCCCTACCCTTAACCAAGTGCTGTGACTGCCTAAACATAGCCATAAGAAGCATTTACCATGCTTTATTTGCTATGAGTGGATATTGTGCAAAAAATGAAATATGCTGTCAGTAAACAGCTTTTCCTCATATTACGAAAAGTTCAATGCACCTTTTTTTTGCATTATGTTGCCAATGTCTGAGGCTGAAGCGTTATTCTCTTTAGAGTTTCACCTTTTTTAAAGAAACAAACTGTCACGCCCCGTGTCTGTGTGACTGCTTGTGTTTCCCGTTTTCTGTTGCCTGTCTCGTGCTTCCTGGGTTGTGTGGTTTTTTTTGCCTTGGTTCTCCTGTGTTTGAGTTTGTGTCCTGTCTCAGCCACCCTCGTGTTTCCCTGATTATTGGAGCGTTTTCACCTGCTCCCCTGCGTTCACCTGTGGTCCATCCCCTCGTTAGTGTCCTGTGTATTTAAGTGTGTTCAGTTGCTTGGTTCTCTGTGGCGTCATTGTCCATGTCGCATGTGCGATGGTCCCGGTTTTGTGGTTTCCCCTTTCTTTGGTTGCCTTGCCTTTTGAATGTGCCTTTTTTGTTGTTATCCACATTAAAGCCTGTTCATTCCTGCCCTACGCATCTGGGTCCCTCTTTTCCTCTGCTGCACCCTGCCGTCCTTGACACAAACAAAATAACAGAAGTGGATACCAAGATGGTGTTGTTACTGCAAACTCTCTGCACTGCCCTACGCTCTTTAAAAAATCATTCCGAGTTCCTAGGATGGACAAACCTCTCTCTTGCCTGTCTGACTCACTGATGTCTGTTGCATCACTGACAGCAGCCTTTCGCCACCGCCAGCACCTCGAAGAGTCATTTGCCAGACTTGTTACTGGTTGGTGTCGCACTTGATTTACGTGGCGTTACAAACGTGGCCAAAATATTTTTTTGCACCTATGCGTGACGGCGACTGGTGCAAGAAACGTGTTTTGTTGACCAGACACTGTTACGACTATGGTGAATATGGCATCCTGATTTAGTCATTTCAGTGATGCGGTGTTTACCCTTCTCTTCGAACACCTCCACTGAATCTAGGCCTCCACGTTTGTCATCAGTGAGGCAGAGGCGCCCCTCGTGATCACCTGCATTTGTTTTTAAAGTTTTAAAAACTACAAACTACCCGATGCAGGTTTAAAAAACTGGACTTACCCTAGATATGAGAATAAATCATTTGTGCTGATGCTGAACATGGAGGCCCCAAAGGAGCATCCTCGACGATGCTTAGTCTCAACAATGTGCGTATTTGTGCTGACGATGTGGTGCAGCGGTTTTTATCTCAAAAGGCAAAAATACATCTCAACAGACAGATAAAAGGTTCTATGCAAAACATATTTTTAAATGAAAAAACAATTAATATTTTTACATTTCTCAAAGGGTTTTATTTGCGTTCGTATCTATAAGATACGTTTTGTATTTATGGATGTTTGACATGACTGAATTGCTATTTAAAAATATCAGGACAAAACAGGGTGGACACATACTGTAAATTCAGCCCGCCCTCCCCAAATATATGGCAGTATAGGTAATCTGTGCACGCAAGACCCTAATTTACATTTATTAGGCGGCGACCTCTATTGGCCGTAGTAATTATGGCGGGAACAAAAGAGGAAGTCGGATTGAGGTGGGAAGTCAGGGTGGGTGGATGGGTCAAACCGTAGACTGAAGCTGCACCCCCGCCCCCTCCATGTTAACGGATGCGACATGGGCCAAACTGAAAAATCAAAGTACACTTTTCCCAAAGATGGTTTCTGTCATTATAGGTAGTTCTTATCACGCTGGTGTTTGTTCAAGTGTTCATTTTTCTGATATGTTTGGTTTTAATTAGTTATTTGATTAAAGGAGGGGGTGAGACGTCATCCGATTGACATCTCGTGGCTCGCGATTGGTTCGGGCAGGCATATGAGTGGGACCATCGATACCATCACTACTGCGCCAACTATGACTCCAAATGATGGCACGAGAGCAAGATGGCAGCACCCGCACCCGGGATATTTTGGCGGTGGGAGGAAGTGGAGAAGGGTGGGACATCTGTATATACAGTCAAACACAGGACTTTCACCCATGTGAATGTTGTTCATGTCCCCTGATCGTGTTGTTTAGTTAAGTTGGTAAGCTACGGGAGTAAGTCACATGACATATCTTAGCTTACATTCTAACCAAGTACTTTTGGTGCCTAAGGCCTAACCAAACGGCAACGGTTTCACAACGTTGGCAACATGTGAGGACTTGTTGCACAAATCACCGCCATGAAAAGCTGATGTTGTGGCTCTACCCAAGTACAGCAAAGTGGGGTGGGTGGCAATTTAGGGGACACACACAAACATTTCCTTTCAAGAATGTAATGGTATCAGAAAACATTTTGAAAAACGATATAATTTCCTTTTCTCCCCACAGTGAAATTTGATGAGCAGTGTCTGGAACATGACATGAGTAGAATTTCCTCCTGAATCGGAATGAGTCGGAAATGGAAAATATTTACCTGGAGGCTAGTGGAATGTATACTTTGTGTATGAATATAAAACCTAACAAAATGTAAGACACATTTTCATACAATTGAACGCAAACTTAACGCGGGTGATTCGTAAAGCGGACACAACAGTAAAACCAACCGTATACTGTCTGAATATAAAGGAATATGGCGAGATGGGTTTCCAGAAACAATGATTCTTTAAGATTAACCCTGAGCACTCTGGTAAATGTACCTCACTTCATCTTAACAGCAAAGAAACGCTCCAAATGATTAATTGTCTGACTGTGACGCACTACACCTCTACACACACACACATCAGTTTGAGTGGAGTTTGCAGATGAAAGTTGGTCAGAAGCACTTTAAATATCTAAGACATGAAAACTGTTTCAACGTGTTTCCAGAGCATTTCTGCACTGGGGTTTTTTGTTGAAATCGTTTAGGAGATCTGAAAAGCATACACATCAAATACAAGTCATCTCGATGCATTACAATTGGAGGACACTGGTCCTTACAGACATGTAGGGAGGGAGGCAAAGGCAAACAATTTGTAAAGTACATAAAATATGTATGATATTATGAGCGCATGAGATATGACCTCCTGCATCATGCCCTGGAGTTAGAATATGAATTAAAATAAAGTTATCAGTGAGAGATGTGAAGTTAATAAACGCATTGGTGCCAAGAAAATTGTATTGCATTAGTTATTTTTTTTTTTAGTTGAGACAGGGAACTGGGCTTAAGAAGTCTCAAAGGATGCTCTGTTAATTTCTGCTACCAGCGATGACAGGTTCCATCAAACACACACACACACACACACACACACACACACACTCTATCCATTACACATGACTGCAGATGTAGCCGACCACTCGCACTACACAGCTTCACTCAGCGAGACAAATGAGGCGTCAATTATCTACAAATACAAGTGATACTAAAATATACAGCTTCAAAACGCCGTCCTGCCTTAGAACTGGCCCTGAAGGAAACGGTCGCCGATGGACATTGGTGCCATAATGCTGTCCAAGTGTTTCTTTCCTTTTTAAAAAGCAGTGAACTATACACCACAGGCTCCATCGCAAACTCCTCTTCTAGTGCTGCTGCTGTGCAGGAGGTGCAGAGTCGCTGCAGTGAACAAACAACACCTTGAACTGTTAAAGTTAAAAGGTACCACGCAGAGATTGTTCTGCCACTGTTTTTGATATGGTGCACGTTTCCGGTGAGCGCGACGTGTTTTAATGTAATATGCACCAATGACGGACGCGAGGCAGACAAGCTGAGGTAAACAATGCAGGACACAAAACATTCAAAACACGCCCTTTGCAAATGTTTTACAAGGATACACACAAAGGATTTGGTGAGGAAAGTAAACAAACTGTTTGCTTACAGTGAAAGCTCCACAGTGTACCTTTTTTTTAAATAACCTTGGGGAAAAGGTCACATTTGTTGGAGTGTTGGAGTGGTCACAGAAAACATGTTGCCCGATGCTAGAAATGATACTTTTTAAAATCATTTTTTTTTATCAACACTTGTACTTACTCATACGATACAATACTAAAAATGTGACTACAAGATGATAAATTCTAACTGAAGAAAGATAAAAACCAAGATAAACGGGAGTGCAAAGTTATAAAATGCCAATCTATGCAAATATTTATTTGCTATGTAGCAGTGATTCTGATGACACAAAAGCTACAAAATACACACAAACATTTGTCATTACATTAAATGATTTTCAATTAAATGTTTGTGGGAACGACGTTTGCTGATATACAGTATAAACATTCCCTTTTCGCCCCTTCAGGCGGTCTGGTCCTCCTTCAAGCTCAGGTCCTCCACCAGAGGCCTGGCAGCTTGAGGGACCCGCACAGTGTCTTAGCTGTTCCTAGGACTGCACTCTTCGGGACAGAGGTCTCGGATGTTGTTCCTGGGATCTGTTGGAGCCACCCTCCCGGTTTGGGGGTCACAGCCCCGAGTGTTCCAATTATCTTCTCTAGCTCTTCTTTCAGCCCTTGGCATTTCTCAAGCTTCCCGTGCTCCTTCTTCCTGATGTTGCTGTCGCTTGGGATTGTTACATCTGTCTTCTTCTGCTGTTTGTCCACTATTATGTCCGATCGGTTCGCCACCACAAGCTTTTCAGTGTCGAGTGTATGCATACATACACATACACACACACACTTGCTTGGATGGGTTATTTAAATTCAGGTGCAAATTCCAGCAATCTGTGGAAAGAATGACACGTAGTTTTTGACAGGTGTCAATCTAAAGTATGCTACTGTATAACACATTGTTGTCGCTGCTCTTGCTGCTTTCAGATATAGCACAGCTGCCGGTTGGAAATGGCAAACACTAAGTTTTCAGCTCAGGTAGAAACAAATGGCTCAACTCAAAGGAGGACGGACGAGATGCAGAGTAATGTGACAGCTGAAGGAGAAAGGAAAAAATAAACCCACACCGCCAGTGTTCCAGAATCTGCTTAAATTTAAGAGGCTTGCACCACCATGGTTACCATATGGAGTAGTGTTGTTTTGTGCCCTTGTGAAATCAATATATAAAGAAAGCATCTGTTGAGATTGTTGCTGAAACTACTAGCCTAGAACAAGAATTTAAGAGCTCTGAATGCAATGTTTGTTGCTTAATGTTCACTCCCCCGTTGCCCACACCATCCGCCAGGCAAAGCGACTGCTAAGTTTAACAAACAGGGTCCTGGTCTGAAGTAATCAAGGTTCTATGATGCGACTGGGTCATTCATTTAACATTTTTATTAAATTATTTTACCTTAAAACGACAGCTTCAAAATCACTTTGATGGTGCACTGACTGGTAATAGAGAGAAAAGAGCCTCTTTCCTTCCCACTCCATGCCCACGGACGACTGTTGTTGCACTATGTAACTTTAAATGATCTCCCGCAAGAAGTGCGTAGCGCTCTACGGCACTATGTCACACACCGCCTAAACCAACTGTGGACGCCGTGGCAAAGGTGACAGAGGAAGCTGAGAGAGCGACCGATCTCGGACTGGCTTTTAGTAGGTGGACGAGGTGGACTTTGTGAAACAAAAGGCTGCAGGACAGACACGGGGCTGACCTTCCTGCTCTTGGACTAGTAAGCAATATTAGTTGGCTTGCTCTGTCTTTGTGTTGCACTTTCCTGATGTTTGGCTGTGTTAGCAAAGAACTGTGGGGCGCCAGGTCGCAAAAAACAAAAATGTATTGCATAATAGGTCTTTAACAGCAGCCTATAAATGAGTCACACAACAACAGGTTTAGCAGATTAGCAGGCCTATGCTATAGCTGGAAATGCGGTGATATGTTTTTTACATTAACAGTAATTTTCGCCTTTTTTCATTCTTATACATATCTGGATTACCTCTAAATCATGTGGGATTATTTTTCCATTAACTCCTGTTTGCTGACTATCATATTTTTTAAGTTGGTGGAAAAGTTAAACAAATGTAAACCCAACAAGAGCAAGTGATTTTTAATATACTGTAATATAATGCACTTTTCAACGGGTTTGTTTGAGTTTGAATCGACTGTCGCCACTCTTTTGTGCACCGACCTGATGGTGCTTCATGCTCTTGTTGCTCTGTGCTGCTTCGATCCTGACAGCCTTCAGCTCTGCTTGTATCAGGGCTGATCTGGCCCTGACTGGCTTCTCATCTGATCTACTTTGACCTCAGACTCGGTTGCTTTGGTTTTAATCTTTCCATGTACTTTTAAAGGCTTTTCAGATTTGCTATCGACAGCAGACAGCCTCAGACTTTCTCTCGGGTGAATCCATTTTTACAGGAGGACAAGAGAAGAAGGTGGGGTTGGGGGGGGGGGGGGGTATAGCAGAGCCCAGATGTGCAAAGCTGATACAAACTGATTCATACAGACTCCGGCTATATTCACACCAAATCAGGCAAATCAGGCGGGGACTGTCACTACATGGCCATGCTGATTGTAGCACAACAGGACGAGCAATACAACGCCAAGTGACTAATTGTTCGCCACACCGTCTGATTTGATGTAACGTATTGCACAGTCAACAGAACTTTGTTGTTTCTTTTGGTTTAATTGAAGGGATAAACATGGTGGAGATGACTTTTGTTATCCACCTTTCTGTAGCTGCTCTTGCCAGAAACTCTGAAAGCTTGGACTCCATTCGTTCTGGATGAATAATGCCCTCCCGTTTTCTATCCCTAAAGCAGTCAGTGTGCAGTAGGCAAGCCAGACGATTTCCTGCCAGTTCTGACCTGGTAGCACATAATGCAAAATGTAGGAGCTGGAAGAGGCTGCTAGTCCTCTTGGCAATGGGCTCATTTGTTTATGGTAATGATTAGAATGTCTCAAAATTAATGAGGTAATGACTTATTGATGTGCCGCATGGTGGCTCAGTGGTTAGTTTCCTCACAACAAGAAGGTCGTGGGGTTCTAACCTGATTACGACTTTTTTATGTGGAGTTTATGTTGTTCCTGTGTTCACATGTGTTTCCTCCCACATGCGGGTCAGGTCAACTAGCCCATGGAGATGAATATTATGAATATGTTAACCCACGTAGTCGAGGTAGTCCAGGTGTTTACTATCATTTGCCTTGCTCCACACGGCCCTGTAAAGGAAGAACAGAGTTCAGAGAATGGATACAAAGTAGCCTAAAAAAAAAGCAAGAATCAAAATACACAAATAAACTTACACCTGTGGCTGAGAGGGTAGTGCGGTCGTCCATTAACCCCAGGTGGTTCGATCCCAGCTCCTCCTGTCCACGTATCGAAGTGTCCCAGGGCACTGAACCCCACGTTGCCCCCTGGTGGAGGCCAGCATGGCAACTGTGTTCCCATCGGTGTGTGAATGGGTGAATTAGACTAATGTTCAAGCTTAGATTACTGCTACAGCGCTTTGTGAACCGTTTCAACGGTTGACAAGTTATATATAAGTAACAGTCCATTTGCTGTGAGTCTGTGATGTTTAAAGGCGAGCGTTATTTCGACTCACGTTTGGTAACAGCAGAACATATTTAGAGTTTGGCTTCTAGGCTCCGACCTCGTCACTCCCCGCAGATGTCTTTACAGAGAGATATTGGGGAGTGATGAGCAAATATCGTAAACCTCCCCCAGCCGGAGCCTGAAGGTGGATGCTGGGTGGGTGGTGGTGGGGCTGAAAGAACAGGCAGCAATACTGATGCAGGGCTGCAGTGGCACTGACAGGCAGAGGGAGAGATGGGACATTGTTGACCGCCAAATTGGGAGGGTGTGTTTGGTAGGTGGCATAGCATGTGTAGAGCAGTGCAGCTCGAATTGATTGCTCGCAGGCATCGCTCTACATATGCATGGGAATGCTTGTAAAAATAAGGCCCATATTACTAATTATGATCAGTCGAGAAAACACAGAAATGGCTGAATTTTCATCTATATACAAGTTTCCGTGCATCTAATATACTACTTAAAAAATTTCCTGTACTATTTTGAAGCTACATTATTTGACTTTTGTCCACTTTGGGGCAAAAGAAATCAGGCCTGATGAATTCATTCAGTTTCATTTGGTTGGTCTAGGTTCAATCGGTGACAACAGGAATTGACTTGTACAGTATTTAACCAAAACCATGATCTCTTCCCAACCTCAACTATATGTTGTATTGTTGTTGCCTAAATCCAGATAAACGCATGTTTGACAGCAGAACATAAATGTGTTTTCCTCAAAACGCATTTGGCAAAACTGTTAATGTAAGTTAAAGGCGATACATTTTAACTTTCGGAACCCTAACAAACTTGCTATGTCATATCTGAGTTTGTGAATAGGTTTCCATCCAAATCATCAACATCTGCTCCAGACAGAGGTGCTGCAATACAAGATGCCAGTTAGAAATGCATTATAGGGTCTATTTCTCAGCAAGTCACTTTACTAGAGTAAAGTTCAGATTGTGGAGCATGTTTTTCTACCAATGTAATATTTCCTACAAGGTACAAGAAGCTGTTCAGTCTCTTTCACCCACTGAAGGATTTGTGTCATTCTTTTGCTGCCTATTTACAACAATGAAAAGGCGTCTGGCATTCCCTGAATAGCCATCATGCAAAAAGGCCTGAAATCTGTGAGCGCTGTGTGTACACAAGAAAAGCCAGACAAGTACTGCTGAGAAACATTCACGTCAGCAACAGAGTGATACAGACAGAGTGACAAAGAGGGAGACTGAGAGAGCAAGTAAAGGAGAGAGAAAGACTGAGAAAAGATCGAAACACACAGAGGTGCAGACGCATTTTGCAGAGCGAAAACAAATTTGCTTTTTGTACAACAGGTGAGATTGACAGTATTTTGCAGTTCCTGTTGGCTGCTGCTGGCACTAAATAAACATGTATAGTTAATTTAAGCCAGTTATTTTAATATTTTTTTTTTTTTTAGGTTTCCCAAAGAAGCTAATGTTAAATGTTAAAGCTGTCTCCCGTAAGCAGAAACTCAAACGTGTTTGTGTGTCTTGGTCACCGCGATGCACAATCACGCAAATGCACGAGAAGCAGAAAAAACACTGAGATTTTCACCTGACCCTAAAAAGTGTTATTTGCTGTCAACATGGCGGCAGAAACAGTTGTTACAAAAAACACATAGATTTGCTCTGCCACTTAAATTCACACTTCTTCAGACTTCTGAGTTAAGTGACGTTAGAAACATACTCTCATGCCGAGCACTCCAATTCAACTATTTGGGACGAAGCTTTCCAATTAATATTCAATATTCAACTGCAGAGGAGGAAAGCACTGCCGGTCAATCCCTCAGTACGTGACATTAACTGAAGCACAGGAGCTATTCTAACCTAAGTGTAGAAATTTAGTTCTGTATTCCAATCAAATAAGTCACTTGATGCCCAAAGAAATGGCTAAATATTTTTCGAGTAAAGATTTAAATTTCAAGGCTTGCTGGGTAAGTTTCAGGGAGACTTTGTCACGCTTGAAATCAATGTCCGACCTCTCGTTGAGCAAACATTTTTATTTATTTTTGTCACTATGGAGTATATGTACTCGCGTTCATTCCCTGACCTTAACAATAACCATGCCTACCCCTAACAATTCCCCTAACCCAACCTTAGTCTTAAAGCAGCAGCTCAGCATTTTAGGAAATCCACTTCTTTACTTTTTTGCTATCACTGTATGCTAAATAATGAGCCTGCAGGAAGTTCACTTAGCTTAGCACCAAGACTGGAAAAGAGCTAGTACAAGTTTAAAAATGCGGGGTTATGTACAGGACTGCTTCTTTAACCCCAGGGTTGGTGGTTCGATCCCAGCCCCTGCTGTCCACATGTCGAAGTGTCCCTGGGCAAGACACTGAACCCCGGTGGAGGCCAGCATGGCAACTGTGTTCCCATCGGTGTTC
>JAVQJF010019492.1:0-10500 GCA_036023855.1 Gadopsis marmoratus | reverse complement strand
CTAGTTTTGCATTTGGCTAGGGTCCGTGTCACTACTGGTAGCATGAGGCGACACCTGGACCCTACAGAGGTTGCACAGGCAGTCCAACTCCTCCAGGATGGCACATCAATACGTGCCATTGCCGCAAGATTTGCTGTGTCTCCCAGCACAGTCTCAAGAGCATGGAGGAGATTCTAGGAGACAGGAAGTTACTCTAGGAGAGCTGGACAGGGCCATAGAAGGTCCTTAACCCAGCAGCAGGACCTGTATCTGCTCCTTTGTGCACCAGGATGAGCACTGCCAGAGTCCTACAAAATGACTTCCAGCAGACCACTGGTGTGAATGTCTCTGACCAAACAATCAGAAACAGGCTTCATGAGGGTGGCCTGAGGGGCCCGACGTCCTCCGTTGGTCCCTGTGCTCACTGCCCGGCTCCGTGGAGCTCGATTCTTTTGGGGGGGGGACTTAATTCTCTGAACGGCTGAAAATTGGTGTGCAAACCAGAATGGAATCCATTCCATGTTGGTGGAATAAGGGTAACAGTTGAAATTTGCCAATCCCCAGTGACATGTTTGAAATGCTTTGTGGCAAATGATAATTGCTGAATTGTAGCAGATCAAAGAGTACTGCTCTCCTTCCACCTCCATCCAATTTAGGTTTCTTTGTAGATTCTCATCCACTGTAAATGGATGAGGGGTAGTTACATCAGATCCTGTATATTGGTAACACTAGATAAACTTGAGTGTAACCCACTGCTTAGTCACTAGCAGATGAAGCAGATGGTGTTTTCTGCTGCCCAGAATAGCAGTGTTAGAGAGTCTGTGAAGTTGGCAGTAAAGATGGATACTGATTTCCCAGAATATCATCTGATAATGGCTGCATTTACATGTACATAAAACTAAGGCTCATTGGAAGAACATCAGAGCCCTGCAATAACCCAGTTACTAGAAAATCTTCGCTTCAGTGTAGCTGGTTAGCAATGAATTACTTTGCCCTTCCCACAACTATATTTTTGAAGAGTGGCATGCTCTATCTTAATTGTATTAAGATTATCCTACATATTATGTGAACAGTGTAGGACTTGCAGCCCATAGTTGAACTTTTGAATTATTGTTCGAATAACAGGAAACCGGTCGAGGCATGCATATACGTGTGTGTGATACATAGCCTGAATATATATATATATATTTTTTTTTATGATATGGTGCTATTTAAATAAACTGAATTGAATGGAATCCAAATAAGTACAACTCCCACCTAGCCATAGTAGAGAACAAATTAAATATAAAAGCATAATAAAACAAACATTAAAAGCTGAGAGAGAAACCAATCATCACATTTTAGTTTGCTTTATTTTGTTTATATGACATATTTTATGTAGATGGTCAGAGATATGCTTTATCAATACCACCCTTGATGTCTATGGGAAGCCTTGACGCATCAGTGTTATTACTGATGTTTTATTATGAACAGTACAAGAACTTGCAGTAAGCAATAATTATGCTCAACAAGGTGGTATATGAAAATAATGGAATGATGCAAAGGTGAAGTTTGCCATAAAGCTTTATCTTATGGCATTCTATATTTTACTGTCGGAGTACCAAAAGAGAAGCTGCGCTTAAATCATCAACCAATGTTTAAATGTTTTAGTAAGTTTAACTCATGGTCAGAGAACTGTTAAACCAATGATAATACAACACCAAGCAAAAGTACTGTTGCTGTTATTTGCAGCTTAAAATACATTGAACAGTGATTTAGAACAGTGTCGACAGGGATTAGGTTTAATGTGTCCTGTCTATATAAATTCACTGGACTTTTGTCAACCAATCAGAAAATGGTGTTTCATCTAATGAATATATTTTAAATAAAAAGATTATTGTCCGTACAATAATAATCTGGCATGCTGTATCTTAATTGTATTAAGATTATCCTACATATTAGGTGAATTGTATTGTTATTGTTTGAACAACAGTCGAGTTAACCGGTTAAGGTTTTAATTAAAATTTAATTCAGGAAATTAGCTGCACAGTGAGCGATCCTTGTTTTCATGCTGGTGTATGGGGTAAAATCATTCAACTATGTCACGACGTCCTGTCCGCTTAGTGAAGATGTCTGCGATGGGTACAGTCTGAGTGAGATGGAAGCAGCTGCCCAGGGGAAGAGAGACCTTTCCTGGTCAAGCTCCGAGATAATGTTAGCTTTTGCCTTCTGTTTAGAGGTGGTGTATATACAGCTCACAGCAACTTAATAGGATATAATCAGAATCAGGTTTATTACCAGTACGTTTTCACATACAGGAATTTGCTTTGGCGTGTTGGTGCAATAAAATATGAATATTAAAATAAGATAAAATAGAGAAATTTGAAACAAAAACAAACTGTACAGAATATGGATATTAGAGCTATACACTTGTGCAAGGTGTGCAAGCATTAGCATGTTCACAGTGTGCAAATACAATTTGTCTTGGGGCTTACGTTAATATAACGTGTAGAGCCCTCTTCGGGGGTGGGTGGGTGGGGGGTTATGGAGGTTATTAGTGTCGGAGTCAGAGGGGGGGGTCCCGTCCTTCTTGATGAGGACAGCTGCAGACGGGAAGAAACTGTTTTTGTGGCGTGAGGTTTTGGTCGTGAAGGACCGCAGCCTCCTGCCAGAAGGGAGAGATTGAAAGAGTTTGTGTCCAGTGTGAGAGGGGTCAGCCACATCTTTCCTGCTCGCCTCAGGGTCCTGGAGGCCTACAGGTCCTCGAGTGAAGGTAGATTGCAGCCAATCACCTTCTCAGCAGAGCGAATGATACGCTGCAGTCTGCCCTTGTCCTTGGCAGTGGCCGCAGCGTAACAGATGGTGATGGAGGAAGTGAGGATGGACTCAATAATGGCGGTGTAGAAGTGCACCATCATTGTCTTTGGCAGGCAGAATTTCTTCAGCTGCCACAGGAAGTACTTCCTCTGCTGAGCTTTCTTGGTGAGTGAACTGATGTTCAGCTCCCACTTGAGGTCCTGGCTGATGATGGTGCCCAGGAAGCGGAAGGAATCCACAGTGCTGACTGGAGAGTCTGGCTCTTGTTTGATATCTATTGTTGGCAAAAAAAAAATGTTGATGCCCATTTCATATCTGTTGTTAGCGTACCTAGCACAAATCCAATTCAACTGACGAAGTCAGCTGGGTCAATTTTGATCAGAAAATCAAGGCTCCTCTCAAAGGTTGGAGCTAAATGTTACAACTGCATAAATGTCATCTAGGTCAAATAATTCTGATCTAATGTCTGTTTTATTTATTGATTTATTTATTTTTCAAAATCCAGGAAAATACCTCAAGCCACAGACCTTCAATCGCCATCTCTCTCCGCTAAGACCATCAGGTCCTCGTCTCCCTCCTCCATTGCTGCCGCTTCCTCCTCTTCATTACATTCTAAGGGCCGCACAGGAAGTCATGTCAGCTCCTCCCTCAAAAATGTATCCTCCTCATCCTCCACCTCCTCTTCCAGTCGTGGTCCAGGGAGACTGCCAACAGCCATACAGTCAGAGAACTCCGGGGGCAGTGGCAGCAGCATTGGTGGTAGCCATCTGGTGTCTTCGTGTAAGCCTGTGGTGATGCGTCAGGCAGGCCCTGGGCGACCCAAGAACCCTGTGGGGCGTCCCAGCAAGCAGATGCTGAAGCTGCGAGAGGAGGCTGCTGCTGCGGCTGCCTTCCGCAAGCGCAAAGCCCCGTCACAGGAAGGGGAGCACTCAGGCCCCGACAGGAACTGCATCATCCTCCAGGACCGTGGCCACCCACCTTCTGCTGCCTCCTCATCATCTTCCTCTTCTAAACTCCCCATTCCCTTACCTCTCCCACATGGACAGACCAATGGCACGCTTTCCCCCAGCAGCAAACCCCGCCCCCACCCCTCCCCCTCAGAGTCCCACTCGTCAGCCACCAAGGCAGTCTGGACCTACAGACGGACACACACTCCTCTAAGCCATTCATCACCCCCAGACCCCTCCTCTGCCACCAACAACTCCCACAGCTGGGGCGGCGTGGGGGACTCAGGACTGCACGGGCAGAGCAGTGGGAGGGGCTTTGAGCACCAGGGCCTGGTGAAGAAACGCAAGGGTGGCAGCATGGAGGAGCACTCTCCATCCTCCAAACCCTCAACGCACCGCTTGCCCTCTTCTTCTTCTTCTTCTTCCAGCTCTGCCACCTCCTCCTCTCCCCGCTCTAACTTCTATACCTGGAAGGAGAGTAAAGGTGGGGGGCTGGCTGGGGGCGTAGAGAAGAAACTGGGCGCACAAAAGGTGAGTTTGGAGGATAGAAAAGCGGGAAACCGAGCAGCACACAGGGTGACAGGGGAATTGATTTGGTAGTTAAATATGCAGCTTTTCTCCTTGATGCTGGAGTGTATTCTCGATGTCCTTGTTCCTAAGTAGTAACAGGTTTACAGCCCAACACTCATCTTGATTTGTAATCAGTTGTATAGCTGAGGTTACAGCCTCTGTAAAGCTTCTACAGGCCTTAAAGAAGCAGACAGTAGCCGTGTTTCCATTCAATTGTCAAGCGGATTTTAAGCAAACGTTTGAAATATTTCAATGATGTGTTTCTATTAACTAGTTCGGAGCAAATAAATTAGGTTTGTTGCAAAGCGTAGTTTCATCAGAGGTTGGCAGTATAGGCTACGCTTTATCTATGGCTGTAATCTGTCAGTAAACAGAGTAGAAGTTGCGAACGGGAAACGAAAAAGTCACCTTTGCCATCTAACCCATCTTTGTGGGAGAAAAATGGAGAGCGGTCCTCAGGAATTTGTTTTAATTGTTCTTTCATGTCACCTAGTATTGGCCATGTTTCATGCTGTCCGGAGACGAAGACAAATTAATGCGTAACGGTAAAGTGGAAACAGCTGATCAGTCATGTGAGTTAAATGTTCGCTATGTCAGAACTTATTCAGCAAAGGCGTTTCCATATCCCACTTAGCACATCAACTCTTTTTTTCAAGAAAGGCAAGAATCAAGGAAGCATAAAAACATTTTTACACAATTGAGCTTTTGTCTAATTTTGCCGTTTTCCATACAGATTTTCTAATGCCATACTTCAAAATGCGCATAAATACATTTATGGAAACACGGCTAGTGAACAGTGCCAGTCTGACAAACACAAGACTGGTCCCAATTGTTTTTCTTTTCTGACCACCACTACATGACCCATGGCTGCTCCCTTTTTATAGTACATTGTTAAAGAAATGACCAGCTAACTGCTTTCCATGCCCATATGACACACCTTTTATTGTATGTCCCCAAAAACGGATGAAATTCAGGCAAACCAGATGAGTAGGCATGTACAAATATTGATCATGTAGAGATTAGGCTGTCAATTTAAAGCAATACGCCACAGAAAAGTTATGTTTGGAGTACACTCGCCCACTTGTCGTAGTGGTATTAGAAGTTTCTACTGACTTTTTTAAATGGTTTTGATGCAACACTGGGTCACCATTGGAATTCATTGTAACTGTTGTGAATCCAAGCTGACTACAGCTTCTGTCTGAGAAGGAACAAGCTACACCCTTTTCAGAGCCACCTTTCAAAACGAGAGGCTTTAGACACGAATCACAGATTTTCTGTATTTATGTGAAAAAATAGAAGATTTTTAGCATCTTAAAAAGAACTTGGTGGCTTCTCACTTGTGTGTGTGTGTGGGCTGGTTTTCACATCTTCTTGTGTTTATATTTGAGCCAGCATTGGTTCTGCTCTTGGACTAATCTAGTCAGTTGCAAAACATGTTGGTTGATTTTAAAATGGATGATCTAAAAAGTCACCTTCCAACCTCTCTCTAAATTGAAAGCTACCCAGAATACAGAGCGACTTGGTTATATTTAAAGGTACACTCCCTGAGTTGAGTTTTAAACATCGGCTACACATAAAGGAAGTGTCTTTTCCAGCCTCCTGATTCTTCTCTCTTTTTCTGGTTCTGACTTTTCTGACACCGTGTATGGCAGCTTGTTTTATTCTACCCAGATATTTTTTTTATTATTTTTTTTTACAGTTTTGAAGGGAATATACAAAGTCAAAATGAAAGTAACAATGTAAAATGTTTCTTTTGTCCCACAGCCAAAACTGCACCATTAAGTGTGCCTGCCTTACAAGCCACTATGAGGGAGCCAGCTCTACTCAGTCCAAGACTGAGGCAACAGGACTCGAGTGTGCGTGCGTGCGTCTGTCTGCCTGGCTTTTGTCTATTGAGCAAATGCTCAAGTGTGAGTGTGTCAGGCTGTTTGTATGTGCAGAGTTAGTGCAGTGTGGATCTGTTGGTGTGTGAATCTGTTGTCTGGGTGAATGTCTGAGGGAGAACTGGGTGTGGGAGGGTGGGATGAAATTCAGAGTATGGATTTAGAAATACCTCAAGACCATCTGGTTATGCTGCTAAATTAAATGTTGGTTTATAAAAATGGATTAAAAATGTCCTTTACACTTTGTTTCTGTGACTTTTTTCTTTTAAGGCTGTTGTGTGTATGTAAGCTCTTTTCCTATTCCCATTTCCAGAGTTCCCATTTTCTTCAGTGTATGACAGTATCCCAGTAATGTTCTGCATCGGCTTGTTCCAACACTTCAGTGAATCATCTTATATGACGCTCACAGTGACTGTAATGGCTTGGGCATTCTTATTTAGTAGAACTTAAAATAAATGTCCAGTTTAGGTTTGGACGGTGCCTGGGTACATGACATGAGCATGGAATAATGGAACCACTGATTGCTTTACTGTCCAAGATGTTGAGATAAACTAGCATTACTGATGTGGTGCTGCTGCTAAGTTCAAACATTTAGATTTTTGAAATTTAACTTTAATCTTTTTGTTTAAGTTTTAAAACATTGAGGTAGAATACCAAAACATGCTGGTATTTTTAAACTGTCATGGTGTGGCAGGGACTGGTTGAATGTGATGAATTGTACACCTGACACTGGCTGCAGCAGCAGTTATTTATGTTTAAAAGAGAACAATATTGAACGCCAAAAAATAAAACCTGACTCACTGAGTAGTCCAGGTTTGACACGACTATAATTAGGGAATATTAAAGAAACCACTGCAGGAATATGTTGAACATCAGCATATTGTGTTTATAATCAACGCGACGGAGACACGATTTTTATTACAGAAATAATTAATGAATCAATTCATGCCATACACGGTAACCCTAGAGATCATACAGTCTGATAACAATGCAAACAATGTAAAACAGAATGTTTACTGAAGAGTAATAAAAGTGGCATGGAGGGATTTTTATGGTGCCCTTTAATGCATTAGAACTGTTGACTTAGCGTGGCCAACGTTTTTACGCGAGTCAAAAATTTGTTTTAATGCGGCATTTCAGTAAATATACCCAGTTACATTCCACCGCTGCTTGCCACGGTTCCCTAGTTTGTGCCTCTCGTAATGACAACACGTGAAGTATTAAATACACAGCGGTACGCGCTGAGGTAAAGCCCAGCAGCTAATCAGACCCCCATCTACATCCATGGCGAGGACTACGATGAAAAGCAGGAACCAACAGTGAAGCATCTCACTTCTCGTACTCTTCGGCGTCGACTTCAAAGCAGGAAGTGAAACCAAAACACGGAGCCGTCAGCAAAGAAAGTTTGAAGTTTCCACGACTGCATGTGAGACGGCTGGGACCTTGGTGGACGGAAAGAACGGGGTTTTGTCGAGCCTGTCTGATGGTGTTTGAAACCCGGGAAGATGCTGCACAGTTTTAACTCCCGACGGTGACGTTTCTGGATTCAATACGTTGGCCATTGATTGTTATAACCCCACTGAAAAAAAATTGAAAACCAAGATACCTGAACGCAGAGTGCGAAATAGGAGCATACCGGAAGTAGTATGTGTTGTCTAGCTTCACTAAGGTCACGTTCATTGCCTCTGTGCCGCTGAGGCTGGCTGTCTGGTTCTTCCACCTTCTTAACGAAGTGATTATGGCGCTCGTCCATTGTTCCGGCAGCACACGCTCCGCGTCTCTCCGTTTTAGCGCACCTTTTACACCCGCCGGAGTCGGCGGCAGGTAGCCGGGCGGGGCAGGTGGTGGTTCGGCGGTATGCAGTGTGATGTGGAGTACAGCCCGGGGGGAGAGGGGCTGGGGCTGCGGGACTTCTGGCTTTACGTGTGGCTGCGGAGGGCGGCGGTGATAGCGGCTCATGTCACCGGTCTGGGCCTGACCCTCATCATCTCCCTGCTGTCCAGACCCGGAACCAGTGAGTGGATGTAGTGTCTGACAACCAAAACACGCTTATAATGTCACTATCTGTCAAAATAGAATCGAGTAATCCATTGCCTTGTGCTTGGTTTAATGGCTTACTGATGTGAATAACCAGCTAAATGTTATAATGAATGTAAGCCCACGTGCCGCTTTATATATAGTTTAGGCAGTTGTATTTGTCAAGTTCCGTTCTCCAGTATCTTTCTCCTACATCGACGTATTTTAGAATAGTGTAATACTCCTTTTAACACGCTGAAGGCTAATTGTTTTTGTGTACTATTTCTATTGCTCTCTGTTAGCATATACTGATTGTTGTCATTACCAGTGAATCTATGGACTTTTTCAAATATAGCAGTTTTGGACTGAAAGATGCTTACTGGTGTTTTGTCTTTTTTTTTTCTTACCCAGGTCTGTTTTCTTGGCATCCAGTGTGTATGTCTGTTGCAGTAAGTTTACAGTATGACATCATTCTCTCCATCCCTCTCTCTCCCTTACACACACTCGCACACAATGGAAAGTCTTGTCTTCAGTAGTCTGATGTCGGTCTCTCTTTCAGTTCCCGAACACTTTAGGTTTGTGCACTTATTTCTGTAATGCACAAGTTCCAGCCTACTCTGTCACAATTCCCTTCAGGCAGTTTTCTTCATTGACCTGCAGTAACTCTATAATGGATAGCTTGTATTTTTTTAGGTCACTTGCACAAAATAATTAAGCATATCATTTACTTATTGTTGGTTTGATTATTTTTCACGATCTTGGGAGAACCATGATGGATAGTCATTTAATAATAAATGGTGGAAAAAATTTACATTAGTAAATATTTAATGTACTAATGTACATTTCTATATCAATCTAGTTTACTACCTTCAGTACATCAGTGGATATTATGCTTACATGGTGCATATTCTTAAAAACATTTGCATTATTGTAAGGGGTTTGGGCGAATAGGGGCCCATAGCCTCTTTTTGCACCGGGCCGGCTCCTAATTATGATAAAATGACCAAATCATTATTGTAATCATGAGGTAATGATCTAGTAGCCTAATTACAAAAAACATTTGAACTAAAAAAATAATACAGTAAAGCCGTCACTAGTATTTCTTCACTTGAATAATAACTCCTGTAAGCACTCAACATACCTTTACTGTCACACGCTCTAATCTTTGCATCGCCGTCTTCTTTCCACTGTGAATAATAGATGGGAGGGGTTTGGCGGAGGCCGTGCGAACGACTGTGTTGCATCACTGCATCAGATATTGTCTTACAAACGGACCTGCAATGTTAGCGAGAGCAGCTTTGTACGGGTTGATGTTGGGGTTTGCTCTGTCATGGCTCACGGCAGTGCAGCGGGATGAGTCAGTCGTGGTGCGTCATCGCCGTATGTCAGCCATGACAACTTACTGGATAAGCATCAGGCCTCTCCTGTCAGAAACAATTCTTCCCTTTTTGATTTATTTGTTCATTTTCTTCCACAGAGATGAATTCAAAGCACATACAATAAAATCCTATTCATGACCAATTGCTCACGTAACCACCACACAAACAAGCACTCTGGGGTTAGACTGATGTAGTTCATTTATTTTTAAATACAACAAAAATAGGCATCTCTTGCCCAACCTGATCTCTGACTATGAGCATAAAGTCTGGTCTGCAATGTTTGTAGTCAGTAGCTGTATATGCAGACATACACTGCTCAAAAAATTAAAGGAACACTTTTTAAGCATTGATCTGGTCAGTTAAGTAGCAGAGGGGGTTGTTAATCAGTTTCAGCTGCTTGGTGTTAATGAAATTAACAACAGGGGCAACAATGAGATGACCCCCAAAACAGGAGTGGTTTTACAGGTGGAAGCCACTGACATTATTTCCCTTCCTCATCTTTTCTGATTGTTTCCACAAGTTTTGCATTTGGCTAGGGTCAGTGTCACTACTGGTAGCATGAGGTGATACCTGGACCCTACAGAGGTTGCACGGGCAGTCCAACTCCTCCAGGATGGAACATCAATACGTGCCATTACCAGAAGGTTTGCTGTGTCTCCCAGCACAGAGACAGGCAGTTACTCTATGAGAGCTGGACAGGGCCGTAGAAGGTCCTTAACCCAGCAGCAGGACCGGTATCTGCTCCTTTGTGCAAGGAGGAACAGGATGAGCACTGACAGAGCCCTACAAAATGACCTCCAGCAGGCCACTGGTGTGAATGTCTCTGACCAAACAATCAGAAACAGACTTCATGAGGGTGGCCTGAGGGCCCAACATCCACTGGTGGGCCCTGTGCTCACTGCACGGCACCGTGGAGCTCGATTGGCATTT
>JAVQJF010019483.1:0-13697 GCA_036023855.1 Gadopsis marmoratus | reverse complement strand
ACATTTTATTGTGTTAAGCACTTTGTGCATTTATTATCTTTGTTGTAAAGCACTTTGAACTGCATTTCTTGTATGAAAGGTGCTATATAAATAAAGTTTATTATTATTATTATTATTATATGGTTCGTTGATCTGATTGGTCGAAGTTGGATTGGTTGATTTGACGGTGATAGAAAGATGGTTCAAACAACCACCTGCCAAGTATCTTTTGAAAGTGCCTGCCCTTCAGTGTAACAAACCATCTGGCAAAAAGCATCAAGCAGCGATGAGAAGCAGGCTACAGAGGTCAGTTAAACTAAATTCCACGCCACTAGATTTTTACTCCCCAGCACCTGTAAACACACACTGATGTGTAAAATTGATTGTGTTCCCCTTTAAGGGCAACATGTAAAAAACTCAAAAACAATATCAAAAATGTATCATTAGAAAAATCTAAAAAAATAATTTGAAATTCCATAAGACAATATTATCTTTTAGATGTTTTGATTTAGAGGAACTATGAATCAGAACCATGTAAATAAAAAGGGAATCGGGCTGCTCAGTTGGGGTATTGAGAAAAAACAAGGTGAAGACCTTTGCTCAGGGGTGACCCTCAGGTGAGTTACAGTCTCCACGGGGGGCTCTGCATAGTGCTGGGGGAGGCTACAGGGCAGTGGTTCACTGCTCCTCCTCACGCCTGCTGCAGGGATCTCAATGCGAGGTGTGGAGGCAGGCTGCTCCCCTTCATCCTCGTCCTTTTTAGCCTGGTTCGCCTTCTGAATCTGTATCTGGGGTTTGAGTAGCAGGGTGGGGGATGGGGATTCTCCAGGTGGGGTGTCTAAGGTAGGAACCTCATTTGGACTGTTACACACCATTCACACACAGGAAAGGAAGACGTAATCACATTGGACCAAAAATTAGGAGAGAGGAGCGAGGGAAAAACACCATGACAGGATGCAAAGGAAGGAGGAAAAAAAACAATAATGCAAAATCAATTATTACGTGCGTTTTGATGAAGCCCATGACTCAATGAAGTTAACAATAGGCAGAATGACAGACAGATTAGCAACACACACTGGGTGATATACACAAGAACAACACACACACGGCAGCACTTCCCTACTGAATATGCATCCACTCGCATGTGAAATGTAAAAATACTGTGGTAAGACTAATTCGATTATTTGGATTTTAATGAAATACCTTCGATCTCCTGCTGCTGTTTGTGAATACAGCTAAATAATGTCACGTCCAAACCTCAAAACACTGGCCCTCAAAAACGAATTTAGGTCAAATGCTGACACTCTGCACATACCGATAGTACAACTGATCAAACCACATTATGGATCTACTCAGCCAGCAGGAATTTGAAACTTCTAACAATGAAATGCTTAAGAGAATAAAATTTGTGATCCCAGCGCTTTTGTGTGGTGACACGCCAAACCAATAAATTGCCAAAAAGATCTTCAGACTTTAATCAGAGTCTTTTTTGTCTATGTAGCATATTTCACACTTTTGCTTCGCCAGAGTCAGAGCCAATGAAAACGCACATCTGGCCTCCATTAGCCACTCCCATATGTACAGCACTGGACAGAGAAAAATAATCAACAGCTGAAACATTTAATTGCAAACATCTGCAATTTGACACAAATGACATCATCTCTTGCAAAATGCAAAATGGCTCAACAACAAAACTAACCCAGAAGGATGTTGGTGGGTATTAGAAATAGTTAATAATAAACAGCATGTGATTTATTTCCAACATTCAATCTGGTCAGTTCAATCAATTCTATAAAATTTCATGGTCCACTCCCACCCATAGTTAATTCCTGTGTGTCTACAATTTCTCATGCTGAATTAAACTCTCAAAACACGCAAGAAGGCGACTATGTCATCATGTAGTACTGCCAGACTTTCTCTGGTCAAACTCCATTTTCAGCTACAAGCAAAGATTCACACCAACCTATATAATATATAGAAGCTTTACACTCAGTTCTCAGATTAAAATGTACTTTATCAGTTGTCTAAATGAAAAAGATTAAGATATTTAAACTATCTAAAACAAATGACATGCTAGCATTTGCTCTGTGAGACCATGTTTCTTCCCATCTAATTACTGTAGCAGTCAAACTCACCTGAATGGTCTGTCTCCCCCTATAGGGGACGTGGCAGTACTCCAGCTCTTGCGTGCTCCCTCCTCTTTATCGTTCTTTTTCTTGCGAAGTGGCGTGGGCAAATATCCACTCTGGTTGCTCTTGTTGGGAAGGTACTGGTTGAAGGGCATGGCAGTTCGTGGCTCGCTGACGGACGTCCGCCTTGCCGACATGTCATCCTTGCGGACGTCTGGCATCTTCCTGTGAGGGGGGCCGTCGGACTCCGAGTCACTGCCACGGCCTGTTGACAGGAGGAGACGGGGGAATGAAGACGTTTATTAACGTGTGTCATGGACCTTTATTTCAATCACAGGGAGATCATGTTTTTATTCACGAGGTAGCGCCAAAGTAGGCACAGCTTTTTTCATTTTTTGTGATTAATTCCAATTAAAATAAGATTTAATTTGTACATTCTTTGACAAACAGTGACTGAAGGCTTTGTCAATATTCGTGAAATTACTTTTAAAAAGATTGAGGAGGCAATTCAACATAATAGCAGGAACACTGCCGCCTGCATTGTATTCTTGCCCTATAAACAAGAGATTAAAATTCAAAAACAGAATTATCAAGCAAAAAATTACTTTGCAATTCTTTACTCCAATAATTTTCCTATTTGAACGTTGTTAACCTAAACTGTGATTACACAACAGTGTCTCTGATATGTTCCATTAACTGTCTGAATTGTAGTATGACCATGATTCCCATGTAAGTATCCCAGAAAGCAAGAAGCAGCCAGCTTGCTAACGCATAGTCAGAGAGAGAGAAAACATAAAAATAATAAAAAAATTATTTAATGAGGCAAGTCATTAAGAACAATTTCTTTCTTTCTTTCTTTCTCTATAATGGTGGCCTGGAGGTTGGGGCTAAAAGTTGTGGAAACCCCATATTTCTAATCTCTGAATAAACATATCATTTCAAATCCACAGAATTCCTCCCCAACCATTACGTAACCGCCGTTACAGTGTTATTATATGCAGTGCATTCCAGCCGCTGAACATAAATCAACCCCAAGCAGGTTGATGGTCTGTTTTATGAAACAAAGCAAGCGATAAATCATCAGTAAATTTGTATTGTGCAGCTCCTGCTGACTGAATTCTAGTTTACAGCTTGGAATAATTCACTTAGGATGCCACTGTGTCTGTATCATATTTTAAACACATAAACATCAGTGGAAACACCTGGCTTTGCAGAAGTGCATTGTTCAAGGACTTTCCCTCTTTGGCGTCTTAAATTCCTCTGCAAGATGTCCATGCGAGATCTTCACACATACAAGAGAGAAAAACGGGGATAAAGCTGATTGAGGACATCCCCCGTTTACAATTCCAGCAATGTACTGTTAAGAGTCCCAGTCATTTCCACCTTCATTAAGCGGTTTCTGCTAACCCAAAGTCAACATTTGGCAACAGCAGGTAATGGATACCTGCAACCTTGCTTTACCCAAGGTCTCTCAAAATTCCTCTTCAAGATGTTCAGCACATGTGCTACTGGAACTCCCCTCCCTTTAGATGCATGCAAACGCAATCTATGAGCTATGAATTTCATGACTCAATGTATATATATTTTCCAAGTATAAACTCACAATTTCAACCAGATCTAAACCATAAAATCTTCCCTTAGTTGTGAGCAGATACATGTGGGTGCAGCCACAGCTCACAGTGGAAACAAACGTCTCATTTTGAAGTTGTGAAATCCTCCCATTCTATCAATAAACGTCTTCATTTTTATGTGGTCTAAGAGATTAACAGATCAAAGTCCAAAAGAGCCCTTGAGGTATCTGCATGTCCAACGAATGGTTCAATTATGACACGTATCGATTTATAAACATGAGTGATCCTACCATCAGGCGGGGTGACCTGCTCTGTCTGTACATATGGTAACACTGAAGCTTGAGAGAATGTTTATCATGGGCCAGTGCCATACTGTACCAGAGCTTCACAGAAACCTATTTACAATAACCATCAACATGCAGTAATACTAAAGAAAATGTAAAAGCCACATCTAGTCTAGTCCAATATGTCACAGTAACTGAAAAGCAGGAACATAATTACATATGTAGAGTGACAGTGATTCCCTCAACATTCCTAATAGCAATAAAGTGACATAAATGATAACACTTTCTGGGAAAGCAATCATGCTTTTTCCAGTTTGCCCATGATATGGCACAGACCTTAATAGGCAGAATGAACAGCCAAAGACTTTAAACTGATCTTGACCACATGGCAAAGTGTCCAGGCTGAGTCAACAGTAGGTGTTAGGTTCCATTTAGGATCTGGTTCCTGGATACCTGGGGTTTATCAAGCTGTGATGCTAAGAAATCTCTTATGGAAACTTTTCTCTCCTCCCAAGTACTATTAGTAAAGTCGAAAAGATGTAGGAAAACTTATTTCTCACTTTCAGCCAGCACTGACCGTCACTTTCGCCATTTGAAATGACAAACGTCAGTCACCAGCAGCAGATTGTAGCAGCTGTAGCTAATTAACGTTGATTCTCAAACAGCTAAAATTAAGCTGTTGGGTGTGGTCTGGTTATTGCGTTTGCTGCAAGCTGGCGTGAGGGAAAACTCTAGTGTTTTCTGCCTTCTTAGTGGACAGAAAAAAAAAAAAAAAAAAAAAAGATTTGAGTTATAGATATTTATAACTCAACTACTTGCAGATGCTGAAAGCTGAACTTAATTAGCTTCAATAAGGGATTTCAAAGGATTCGGACTCTATACGATGAGTCAATACTGGAATTGATAAAATGCTATCAAATCCCAACCTTCGTCAACAGACAACTCATCATTTGTTGCACCCAACAGCTTAGCTGAGGTAGTAGTCGCAGAGAGGACAACAAGGCAATGCAGCTGGGGGGAAAAGCCCAACAAATGACCTGTTCAATTCAGTTTAACCTTCAAGGAACACAACTTAAATGTGTTCATTATTATTCTGTGTGTGTCCATTTTCAACCTTGCTGTCAATTCATAGACAGATCTAAACATGTCAGATGTGAGCAGAAATTTGGAGCTGTGATGTGAGAGGTATGAAAAGATTTATAGGCTGGATAACTGGTATTTTAGAAAACCTGTATACTGGACTTCAGGGCAACTTATAATAAGAAAACACCACCCCAATGACGTCAGTCTGTTTATTCTTTCAAACAGCCTTTGACTAGCAATGGGTGTTGTCCTGCAAAAACAGAAAAAGAGGAGGAAAGGCTTTATTATAGGGGCACCAGAAGCACAAAGTGTCTCATTTATCAACAGTTTCCATCTACAAAACATGGCCCAAACAAAAGAGCATCGCCAATATTGAATCTCTTTCAGAGACTGAATTAAACTCTTCTCCCTGTCCCCTAATTACTGTAAGGGTGAAGTCATTTTACAGAGCTGAATAGTGAAAGGGCTTTGTCTAAAAAGGTCACAGCGGGGAAAACCTGGCTGAGTTGAGTTTGTGTGGATGCTAATAAGCGGATGCTCTTGTTCTGGGTGTACTCAAAGCTCGCTGTGATTGGGTGATAACTGCATTGTTATCCTGTTCTCACTTCTGTAGTTTGTGCCTCCTGGCTCTGATCTGAACACTGATAGTATGTTACCCTCAAAAAAAGCAAACAAATATTACCAGACATGCAAATTTCTACAAACCATTGGACCAAATGTGTAGATCTTGGCATTGAAGTTACTAAGCTTTCTATTCCTCTCTGAATGGCTGAACCACAACGTGCTTATGATGGGAATAAATAAATAAAATCCTAAAGGAAATTCCAACTTCAGATTGGGTTATGACATATCAATCTGTGATACTCAAAGCATTCCAGAAGTCACTGTGAATATGTGCTGTCATTCAGTTTTTTTTTTAGTTAGCCTACTTGTCCCACATGCCTCCTCATTTTGTTACTCAGCAATTTGATACGTTTTTTCCAAAATGTCAGAGCATGTTACTTTGGATCGGAGGTGGGCATATGGGAATACGGAGCAGCTCGACTATGTGACTAATCAGCTGTGGGTTACACGTGTTGGTGGATGGATCGATAGTGGTAATGCTTGTACAGTAAAAACTAGAGGGTTTAAAATACAATCTTGTGGCAGTTTTTCATTCTGGTCTATTGAGGCTATTGAGAAGAAAACTTTGTCTCTCACTGCTGAGATGGATTTCTCCTTGAATGATTAAACATCATTCAGAAAAGTGACTGTTTAATGGCTCGTTTCAATTGTTTTGTCACTGATGTAGAGTTAGTTCTTTCCCCTGCTATCAGAAACAATGACTACTTATCTGCAGGTTCAAATTCAAATAATTTTGACATGACATGGTTCATTGCTTTGTTTTTAACAGTAGATATTTTCCCCCTTATTTCTCAAGAGCAAACATCAACATCCAGAGAGGTTTAGTTAGACTGTTGGTAACAGAAGCTAAAGCTTTGGAGACAGTAGTTTCCTTTGCACTTCCCTAAAAACAGAAACAGTCAGACAGGATGCTTAGTCTCACTTTCCCACATACAGTTCAGAGATGAAACGTACCTTAAGGTTTGTGACAACTGCTGTAGCATTTTATAGGCTGCCATTAAAATTTAAAAGGGTCAAATTCAAATAAAGTGCAGCAATTAACAGCTTTCAATGACAGCATATCGGCGGTTTGGCATTAGAATGTACATACATTTTCAACGGTTTTGACTTCAGCACAAAGCACAAAGCAGATTCACAGCTGTTTGCAGTTTATGTTTGTCTTGAAAAACTTGTGATATAAAATTGTTATGCTACCATGATGGATGCTTTAAATTCTACATGCAATATATGGTTATCTGTCCAAGATGTATTAAAAAACAAAGCAATACATAAAGATCACATACATGCAGACAGACTTTTAACTTTGTTCTTTTCTGTTGCTTTTAGTATCTGCAATTCTTTACTGTACTATCCACCAGTCTAGCTTTGTGTGTGTATGTGTAGAGTAGAGACTACTGATTGACTGAATGAGGTACTAAAGGAGTATCTGTCAGGTGCACAGAGCATGAGCTTGTTTCCATGACAACTGTCACTCATGAAATAGTGGATAAAAAGGGAGATAAAATCAAGATTACTTTAATTTCCTTGTATTGTACTTGACATCAAAACACCGTTCTAAGAAACTCTACATTTCTGCACATCTTCTAACTACAAAGATATTTTAACTCAGGACTTCACATTTCAGAACTTCTTGACACGAGATAGTCTAACAAGTACTAACAATAAGATTCATTATTTTAGAGACGAGGACGTAATTGTGTCCTTTATTCTGAAACCAAAAGCATGAAGTATCAATGTTGCTGACAGATCGGTCAACAGTCAGCTCAAAAAACACTAAAAGCACTCATTCATACAACCACACCTCTTTCTCTCACTACATAAGGATGTTTCATCTCTAGTGCCGTCACTCAACTCATTGCACACTTCAAGAGAGTTATCAAACAACTGTAACCCGGGGAAACAGGATCAACACACTGAACACAGAGACACGTCTGTGCCAGAGCTGTAAATCCTCACTGAAAGGTGTCACAAGCACTTTAAAACTGTAAGGGTGGACAAGCACAATGGCTGAAGGACCCATTCATTCACATATATACTGTGCATAAATAGATACATCCACACAGAAATTACTGCAAAATATAACAGAATTGCAACAACATGCAATTAGGTGGATATTAAGAATCTGAGATGAACATATATTAAAAAATATGGACTGACACCGAACTAATGTAATTTTCATACTGTTATTGGTCTTAAAAAGGAGAAAGGTTATGAATTAAGTATTCTAAATTACAAATATTGATGATATATTTATAATATTTCTTTGTCTGTTGAATTAGAGGAAAAAAGAGGTGGACAGTTGGCTCCACAAAACTGAAAAACATTTAATATTAGTATATCTAATTATAACTGCTAACAATTCAGCCTATATTCCAAATTCATTTAATTTTAAAAATACATCCATCCATCATGTCAGCACAGGAACAGGCTCTGAGCACAAGATCGATAGAGGCCGGGATCTAACACCAGGCAGGACGTCAGGTGCAGACAGTGCAAAGATGCCCCTGAGACAATCCAGCACATAATGGCGGAGTGTAACATGCTAGCAGGCAGGGCGTACATGGAACGCCATAACCAAGTGGCTGGCATAGTGTACAGGAACATCTGTGCCAAATATGGGCTGGAAGTCCCAAGGTCAAAATGGGATACACCTCCGAAGGTGGTTGAGAATGACCAAGCTAAGATTCTGTGGGACTTCCAGATACAAGATATCTTCCTAGGAACAGCTAAGACACTGCGCAGGACCCTCAAGCCCCCAGGCCTCTGGTAGAGGGCCCGAGCTTGAAGGAGGAACAAACCGTCTGCAGGGGCAAGCAGGGAATTATACATAAAGCCCACTTTCACAATCAATTCAAACTAGAATTAGCAGTGTTCTGTGTGAATATGAAGAGTGTGGGCTATTCCCTACCATCGCTGCTGGCGCGGGCGACCAGAACGTCCGGTGACGGGGTTTGTTGTGAGCGTGAGCCGAAGGAGTCCAGACTGTCGAACGAGTCCTCGCGGCCGTGCTGTGGCGGGGAGAGAGAGTCGCTGCGCTCTGAGTCCCAGCAGTCGATGTATCCGCTGTCCCGGATGCTGCGTTTAGGGCTCTCTGCCTCCTCGGCCTCCTGAACATTTAGAAAAACATGCCCAGGTCATATCAAATGCACAAATTGGCATAAAATGCGTGTACACAAAAGGAAAGATACAGATTGTAACATCTTGTGCTAAGTACATTCATTAAGCTTGTGCTGTGTGCCTTTAAAGTCATCTGGCAACTAAAGAGAATCCCCAGGTCAAACAATATCTGAAGAATTTGTTCATGTGCTGTTCCCTACAAACATCCCAGTGTAACTCCTAGAGCAACTTTCTCTAGCCCTCTTGCTTTTTCTTTACCCAAAAATACAGAAGGCTTCGGCACTCTACATTTTCTCACCTTTTGTTCTGCTCAAATCCATCTCTCACTCTCTCTTCACCTCAGTGACCTCTCCCTTTGTCTGTCTACAGTTGATGCATGTCTATGCAGCTAATGGAAGGTGGGGAAAGGCCTTTCCTGTCCACCAAAAGACTTCCCGTTCTTGACCTCTGGACCGTCTGTTATGCAACTCCCAAACCTCTGAAAAACTGGCTGTACTGCCACAGAACGTCTGTCTCACGTCCTTGTCTAACATACATCCAGCTTTCTTTGGTGAAGCAATGACATTGTAGAGTAAAGGTGTGTTGGTCAGATAGGTTGGATAATAGAATGGGTGTAAACGTTTGCTGTAAAATCCAGTTATCTAGATGAAATCTCTGGTCAGTTTTTTTAAACCCTAAAATTCTGGCTGTGGTAAAAAAAAAAAAAAAAAGACTGTTCTAGTTGCCTAAACCTAAAACCTACACATTGCATTTAGAGCTTAGAGAGTTTGTTCACTCAAATTACACAAAACTGCAGATAGTTTGGGCTTTATGTGGCCAGGTTTGGAGAAATGTAAGAGGGATATGTGAAATCCTGGGCAAATAAAACCAACTACCACCAGTGGTAAGTGAGGTGGTAATTTTTTTTCCTAATATGGCTGAACTAACCCTTTAACTGATACACGTATGCTGAGCTACTTAAAATAAGTGAGCAGATAAAACTGCAGCTCGGCCTCACATCCACCTGCTTCTTGCATTTCAATCATCATTTTTTAAAAAGTTCCACCTTGCATTTCATAAGCATTAGTAGTCAAATGGGAAGTGCCAATTTCATTTTGAATGTGTACACCTGACGTGCTTTCCTTGAGTTTCAAATGTCATTTTATTATTACGTTTTTTTTTGTTTCATAGAAACGTGGCTTTGTTTTGCTCAGCTGCAACGTGTGAACATCTGGGAAAGTTATTCTGCTGAGTTGGCGGTGATTTCTCATTTTTATAGAACAGCTAAGAGACATTACATTGTGGATTAAACCGCATGGGGGTGATATCATGGTCATGAACGGTTGTCAGAGTGTATGTGTGCCTGCTAATGCTAACTTTTCTCTGTCCCTTTAGGTCAGTAAAAAGGGTGGAACCAGGTCGAGATGATTGACAAAAGAGCCCAATTTAACAGATGTCATCCCTGGACTGGTGGGGGGAGGGTTACAACTGCAACAGCAACTACTAGCTGTTCTATAGTTTAAGATTGTCATAATATCTTTAGCCCTGGACATTACTAAACATGACATAGCAAACCTTTCGCATCTGTGACAGCAGGGCCTCAAACTCTTTCAGGTCCAACGTGGGCCCGTTGTACGAGATACAGCCGTTGGCAGCACGACCTAACCAGTAGATGGTGATTAGAACCTAAAGGAAAGAAAAAAAATCATGTTAAAAATCAGGTCATAATATGTCTGCAAAGAAAACGTCAAAGGATGAGACATTACAGTAGACAGGATCCATCTTTGAATATTTTAAAAACAAAGTACAATAACCCATCTCAGTGCAATGTGAAAAGAACGAGACATGCATTTAGTTTCACCTTTTCTAAAATCACTGTTAAACCTAAACGGGTTCAACTTGGGTGTTTGTCTTAAATCAACCCATACGATGAGGTAAATGTTTGATTACGTGTGTGTATGTTTTGTCCAGATTCATTAATAATAATAATTAACAAAAACACATGCTATTCTACTTAAGTCATCGCCCAATTAAGGCTTTAGATGCAATCCAAGTCATGAAACACTACCAGAGAGAGAACTGTTGAGTGCAATCTTAAATTCACGTTCCTCACTGCAGTCAAAAGTCTTCATAATGATACCGTAGATCCAGACATACTGTACTACTATACTCCATTAGACTGTCAAGACTGAACATGTCATTCAAGGTACATTGAGTCAATTTATTTGAAGCCTGATTTGGCTGTTCCAAACAAAAACGTACAATTCAATCAAGTGGACACACACACACACACACACACACCTTTCAGTCGTCTTCTAAATAGGTCAAATGGCTACAAAAAATGTTTTGCCAGATTATGCAGTATTGAAGGAAGGTCAAAGTGCAGGAAATAAACATTCTCCACTCTGCTCCTTTCCCTTCTCTCCCTACAAAACAATACATGCTAGTTTTCTGCTTGGCACAATCCAGCCCCTTCTAAAGAACTTACATGTTAGCTAATGTGTCCTGCACAAACACGACAAGACTGAGCCATTGTTCTGACCCTGAAACCAGTCGAAGGCACTTCGCCTGCTAAAACACAGCATCCCTTCAGGGTTCACAGTGATTTATATTTGCTTACAGTGAGTGCATAATTTACCAGGTCAATCTCCCCTCCTTCCAACACACTGACCCTGTAAAATCAGCAGCTGAAGCTGTGCTGAAACAATAATGCATCTGTTGTAGTTGTGCTTCATTATCTGTATTTCTTCTGTGTCACCAGAATAATAACATCTGTGCCAGCTCCCATTGGAAGTGGGTCAGCACCAAATGTGTTTCAGTTGCTTACTAGTATGCTTTAAATGCACAAATGTTCATCCCAACTGCACAAATGTAATGGAAAAACACAGCACAGCTGTGCTCACATGATTTAGACATACATCGCTAAACCTACAACAAACAACCGTACAAAAACCGAAACTTGGACACATGCAGCGAGCTACAGTAGTTCAAAGAAAACATGTCTGAGTTTTCACTGACAGAAATATAAACGACAGGCCTGACAGTGAAGTGTTGCACAGGGTCACACTTGCTTTGCCTCTTTGGTTTGACATTATCTGACATGGCAGATGTGGAAAGACCTGTCAAAGAGGTTCCACCGAAGAACGATAATCATCTCTTTGTTTCATATGCGCGCGCACACACACACACAAGGGCATGAATAACCCCAAAAATGCACCTACAATGTAAACGCATATATACATCCATCCATGCCTCCATACAAGCACATGCCACAATCCACAGACCTGAAGTGGTACACAGATTCCCTATACTAGTCATCACAATACACACATGCACAATCAGCCCATCTTATTCACACCTGCTATCATCAATCACGATCATCTCAAGACTCCATGCAATACCCTATTTTTACTTCAACATCCAATCTGTTTGCTAAACAACACCTTCATCACCAAATTCCTCTCGGTGCAGTTACTTCACCTCTCAGTATGTGATGTGCTGCAGAGACAGCTGCTATCAAATCCTAGTCCTCGGCCTGAGTCTGCAGGGCAGATCCATATTGTAGTAGCATATCGTAGCAGCAGGTCCTGGCTAAAGTGTTGGCTGCTGGGACTCTGTGGGCCATTTGCTATCGCTGAAAATGCTGGCTAATGTGGCCGAGAGTCCCAGTGTGCAGTCAGCCAAATGAGCTAGCAGCCCAGGCCGGCTCTGCAGCTCGACACATTAACTTGTACAGAGCACAGCAGCATCACAAAGAGAGAGAGAGGGAGAGAGAGAGAGAGAGAGGGCTTTGACTGCAGAGTGGGCAGGGCTAGCAATATGTGCTCTACTTCTTAAAGCAGTGTTATTAGAAAAAGAGACAGTAGGAGAAAGGTTTATTTTTGTTCAAATATACAACACTAGACCAGTAACATAATATGATAGGCAGAATAGGAAGAACTTAAGTATATAGGATATGCATAAAAAACAACTGGTAAAAAAGGTATAACAGAAAAGGAAATTGACGTTTAAATGTTTAGAAATTAAATAATTGGAGAAAAAAGAACGAATTTTTGCATGGGTAAAGCACAAAAAAAAATGAATACAACTATTCAGAGCAGAACAAGGGGACCTAAAAACACTACTGTAGGTGGAGACTGTATCTGACAAAGTAAGAAGAAATGAAGTAAGCAGAGTAAAAGCAAACAGAAAGAATAAACAGAGACGATAGAGAACTCATAAGAAGAATAGGACGAGCAAATGGAAAAAAATCAACTGAATATGTAGAGCTAAAAGTTCGAAAGATGGAACAACAGCAGGAGTACATTTCATTGAAAGATTTGGTGGAGAAGACTGAATAGGATAGATAAAAATATAAACAAACAGAAACAGTAAAGCCAGACTAGAAATACAGTCGATAGTCATAGAGATGACTGTAGAGGGAACAGAACTGGTAGAGCTGGAACAGACACGATAAGGAGGAGTGACAAGCACAGCACCAACAGATACAAACGCATATCACTTACATTCTTGAGCTTTCGGCTGCAGTCACTTCCCCTGGGAAAATAAGAAAAAGAGACAGCGACTGAGTTCTGGTGTTATTTAACAAAATATCTCACCGTTAAAAAAATAACAGCAGACATTTTTAAAACCAACCAACTCCCACATATCCATGCAAAACAACAGCAAAATCAAAACTTATTGAATATATATAGAGGAATCTGCAGTGGCTGTAGCCCACGCAGGGAGAGCTAACAGACTCTAAATTACTCTCCCAGTCCAGGTTGATGTTTGGTGATCAAGCTATTTAATACTTCCAGGAGTTATGTTCAATGGCTGCAGTTTGACTGCCATATCTAAAAAAAAAAAAAAAAAAAAAAAAAAAACACCTCCCGGCATATTTGTGTTGGCGGGGGTCCAAAAACCAAGGGGGCATTTGTAGAAATGCCATT
>JAVQJF010019474.1:0-12138 GCA_036023855.1 Gadopsis marmoratus | reverse complement strand
ACAACAAACTTCGGGACAGGTTTTAACATCTTTCGAAATGGGACTCAATGTGATTAGTCCAGGAAAATGAGTGAGACTATTCTGAAATTTTAGACAGAGATGCAAGAGAAAGGGGAAGTAGAAAAAAAAGATAAAGAGAGGAAGAGGAAAGAAGGTTCTACTTTTAACTTTTTTTCTTTTAAAAGTGCTATTTTTACTCTTTCAAGTTTTATTTTTCTTAACTGCATTTCTGTTTTATGGCATTCTATTGTGTTAAGCACTTTGTGCATTTAATATTTTTGTTGTAAAGCACTTTGAACTGCATTTCTTGTATGAAAGGTGCTATATAAATAACGTTTATTATTATTATTGTAGGTACTTAACAGTATCACTCAACTAAAACAAACAAAAAAAAATGACAAGAGCAGGCAGCAGTTACTTTTACAGTGTGTGTGTGTGTCTGTCTGTGTGTTTTACCTTGACATAAAGCTCTCAGCTGCAGCCAGAGGGATTGATGGTAAATCAATGGTTTCAGAACATGACGACTGAATGATGCCATCATCAATATTCACCAGGATTAGTTCCTCTGTCTCCTATACATAAACACACACACGTATTGTAGGTACAATGGACACAATTCATTACACAAATGTGAATAAAGATACAGTGCAGAGACAGTGAATGGTTGTACTCACTGCAGCAACCTCTTCAAAATGACTGATGTGACAGCCCATCATGAAGGCTGTAGGAGCCATGAGAAAGTCCAGCATTCCTCTAGCCAAGACAGGAACATATGGCTGCTGCCAGGACAAAGGCTGAACAAGATGTCAGAGGAACAGAAGACAGATGAAAAGGTGGATATGGGAAGGCTGCGGGAAGTTTCAGGACATTTTGTCAAAGTAAAAAATTTTTTAAAAATGACAGCAACTACGGCACAATGATCCTCCTCCACTGACCTGCAGGTACAGCTGCAAACTCTCCGCGACCAGAGTGAGTCTGGCCCAGTCAGCAGAGAAGAATACCAGCCTCTGCTCTTGAAGGAGGCAGGACAGCACCTAGAGAGAGGAGGGCCTCGTAGGGTTAACTGATCATAAGATTTGTTCTTGTTTTTAACATTTAAGATGTGACATGCTTTACATTAATTACAACAACAAGCGGCTCAACGGAATCAGTCAAAATTGTGAGTGAAGCAAATTTCCCTTCACCTCTCGTTTCTCCAAAAATGTCCCATAAACACAGTAAACGTACCTTTGAATGGCTAAATAAATACATTTTTCATCACTTCTTCTTGTGTTTATGTGCTATGCAATACCAGCCTCTGTGGTCTGCATTACCTGGAGCAGTGTAGCGTGTGTGAAACAGAGCAAAGGTAGATGCAGGTCGATGTCAATCACAGGGCTGTCCTGATCCTCCCTCGATGGAAGAACCACTTGGAGGGGACGGACGCTAAAGGACTAACACACAGAAACACACACATCCACACCGTAAAGATCGAGCAATTGAAATGGGTCACACAGAGAATACAGATAGAGAGAGAGGTGGCTTGACAGAGGGACAAAGTGTTGTGTGTCTGACCACATGTAGCTGTCCAGGAGGTGGTAAGGGGACCAGGGACAGCTTGGCTGAAAATTCCTTTATCGTCTCCTCAAAGTCAGCTTGTCTTGCAGGCCGCAACTGGACCAGGAGACTGAGAAGGTGGAATGGGGGGTGGGAGACAGAGTGGGAACTTGTCACCAAATCACCTTAACCAGGGTCCAATTTTCCATCAGCTTTATGTACATAAAAGAAATTATTACCATGACAAGCAGTCTCTCAGGGCATTGTAATAGGGGAACTTGGAGATGATGCACACAGCAAAAGGTGTATAGAGGCGGGACTTTGATGAATTCCACCTTTGGCCATTCTGGAAAGCTCCTTCCTGACAGGACTGACAGGACAGACAGCCAATGAGAAACAACTGTCTACATTCACTGGCTTCAACATGCTTTTCTGCTTGTGTGAGAGTGTGAGTTTTTACCTGTACAGTTCTGTAGTACTGCACAACAACTCCATGGGTTCGTTTTCCAAAAAGGTCGGTGAAAACCAGAAAGTGATAACTGTCTTCTTTCTGCTCATTGGCTAACTGGAGACCACCTGGCCAAAGGAAACGAAGAAGACTCAAGATATGCCACTCTTTCTAATCTCTTCTTAAAAGTCACTTCTTTAAAACTCTTATGGCTTTTTTTTTTTTTAACTGATGGCATTTGTTGTAATTATTTACAGGATTTTGTCTTATTTTATATCTTGCGTTTTGGATATTTATCTGCTTTTATTATATCTTTTTACTGTAAAGCACTTTGTAAGTTTGTTTTGAAAGGTTCTATATAAATAATGATCCAGGACTTTCATGACAATCTAGTTAGACGGGTAGGAATCCAGGTTTGGACATGTAAAGACATGCACAGAAGTAATCAAATAAAATCAGGCAAAAGTAAAACTATGTTGGTAGATCTTGGTTTGGCTGTGTTATTCAATTCAAAACACATTAATGTTAAGTTTGTCACAGAGGAAACACACTATACACACCAGGGAAACAGAGCTGCGGCAAGGCGATGAGGTCCAGATCCTTTGGCACACTGATGTCCTCTGTTGCTGAGGACACTTCTGCACGATTGGTTGTTTCTCCATTAGGCAACACCTCTGCAGCCCGATCTCGCCTCTTCTACAAACAAACAGAAAAACAAAACAGATATGGACTTTATTTCTGACTATGATAAACAAAGCTGCCTGCTTAATGGCACCGGAAACGCCCCAATCCTTTATCCAACAACGGCGTCAAATTGACCTATGAGGTTATATTTAGAGTTTCAAGCAACAAAACAAATTGCTTACCTTCATGATGAAGCTCTTCCTCCTCTGGACGCGGCTGAAAGCGGGACCAATCGACTGGCTGGAGTTGCTCTCCTTGGAAACAAAGGGCGGGGCATGGACCTGCAGAACCTCAGCTTCCAGCAGGGGGAGTTCGTTTAGCTTAGCCTGCTGATGAAGCTATGACATAGTTTGGAAAAATTGAGGGTTATAGGTTTGGTAGCCTAGAAGCACTGTACACATTAACACCCACAGCAAAGTCTGTTCTAATGTCTTAATACATTGCTTCTGATGTTGTACCATCAACTCAGTAATAAATGTTATAAGTGTATACGAATGTGAAACTGTGAAAATAACATAAATGGCTTCATGGGAATTGTCACAACATTTTTTATGCGTTTGACCAGTCAGATCTAGGCTGGGACTGACTACCTGTTGTACACCACAAATGTATGCTCTCTTCTAGCTAAAGAGTATACAGCATACTTGAACTTAATCATGCATTTATGTAGCCCTTAAACCTTTCTTCACATTTCTACCTCTATCGAAGAAGGTTTGTTATCTGTTACACACCATGTAGACCTGTCATTAACTTGCTCCTGCTGTTCATATGGAGATTAGCTGCAAAAGGTCCATTGAATAATCTGATAGCAGCCGTCTCCACTGTTGTGTACTCAGCTGACATATTAACTCAATATTTTTTTGTGATTACAACACTCACTTACAGAGAGACTCAACAATGTGTATTTTGTATATATATACACAGTATATACACACACACCTGATATAAGTCTCGGAGCTTATCACTGGGGGCTCCGACCACTACACATGCCTCCAGCAGTCCAGACGGGAGCTCTGCCATCACAGAAACTGTCAAACACACACAACATCATGTCATCTATATGCACTATCATATACATTGTTCAACCATCAGCAATTCTTCCTATACCATTTGTACTGGGGGGTAGCTATCCCTGCAAGAGCTCTGGTTATGTTAGGTAATTGCAGGCACTGTAAATTTCAGCTCCTTGTTTATTCAGGTATTTAATTCACTCAATTATCCAAAAAACAGACACTCCCATCTTGTTATTTGATCTATAAAGTGTTTCTCAATTGATTTTTTCCCCCCCAGCCAGACAATTCACTATCATGATATATAAATAAAATTACATATACTGTGATAGACAGTTTTAAACATATCACCCACCCTTACTGTAATTACAGAGAGGTAAAGTTTGACAATAGTGATGACGACAATGGCAGAAGGAGCTGTGGTTATGGTTCAGATGTTTTCATATTTTGACCATGACTCACAGAAGATTCCCAAACCAGAAGAGATGCCGTTCCATCTGAGTTCAGTTTAACCAAATGACATAGCTGCAGCTTGAGCAACCCCAGTTTATGACATAAAAACCAACAGAATCTTGGGTCTTACTTGAAGCATTACAACACACACACACACAAATTTATCTTCCCGCAACTTCCTCCAGATGTGTGCATTGACACACACACGTTGGCACACAGACATCTGTAAACATTAACCTCGGGCTCTCTCACACACACAGCAGATGTTAGGGTTTAGTCACTGGTGCAGTAAACCAGTTTTGTCAGAATCACAGATGGAAAGACCAAAGTAAGTTACCATAACTGTACTTGAAAGTGAACAGAGGAAAATATTGAAAGCTGCACTACTTGGTGAATAGGTTCTTGAGAGGAATCTCTTCTTTCCCTCAGTCACACTGATCTTGATAACCATCTTCAGTATAACTGACATTCATACCACTTGACACGGCAGAATAGGAATATTGATTTTCTTACCAAAGTGTCTCTAAATATTGATCTGATATTGTACCATATCATCCAGACGAGAGAAGAACTGAGCTGATAACAATGTTGATACACTTGTCTGAGTCGCCTTCAGTTATCACAGTGTGCACGACACAATAAGTCTAAGTCCAAGCAACACCGAGCGGTTCGATGACTGCTTTGCAGACTTTTTTTTTTTTTGCCGTGAGCTTCGCCTTCCCCCTGGGTTTTGGTGGAGCTTGTTGCGATGTATGCAGCCTCAAAAAAGGAATATCTACAGACACCTCTCACTCCTCAGGGATGAAAAAAAGAAGCCTACTCCGCACTGTGTTTTTCAGATATTCCAGTTGAGCACAGTGCCCTTTGTAGTAAAGATGGAACTGTGCTATTAGATATTAAGTATCAGGTATCTATAAAAGGTAACTAAAATGAACCTAGAGTTAGCGCATCAACAATACAGAGGTTTAGCACACATAAATAAATGTAAACATATATATAAAAACTTCATCATGCCCACTTACCTTTCATGCCCCCACTGGTAACTGTAGAACCTTATGTTCAACTTCTCAACCCGTCTATCGATATCGATCTGGGTCAGGCAGATACAATAATTAACATCTGACTTACAGGCAAAACCCAAGGACCTGCGCTCTGTTGAATCTTCCTCTTTTTCCTCAACCGTTCTCTTTTATGTCTTTCCACGTTCCTCCTCTCTACCCCTCTCTCATGTCACCCCCCTACTATTTCCCTTTCATCTACATACTTTCCACCTCCTCTTTCCCCCCCAAATTCATTCTCGCTTTTGCCATTTTATGTCCTTTCTTTACCTTCGACACGCTTGCTTGCTTTCGTCTTCAGGCCATTCCGGCCTCTGACTAACTACCCTGCTGTGTCATGGAAACGCACACAGATTTGTGCCCTGAAAACCGCCAATTTGTTAAACTCTGTGCATGTAGGTGTGTGAGTTTACGCTTCTGATAAACTCAACCAATGTCCAGCACCATAGTAGTTTTGTTGCCATCGGACACAAATGAACTGGCAGGACTGTCTCTCGCACACATGCGCTCTAACACTTGATAAAATGCAGATGTGATGCACATGAGCCAGAGTGGAATAACTCTACCATCAAGATACTTGAGCAATAACATAGTTAAGCCTTGAGTTTAGCTTTGAGGTGAAAGCATCCAGAGGCTGTACAGGTCCTTTATCAAACAGGTTCCTGGTCATATATTTCAGAGACGAAGCAGCTTTGGTGTAGCTGCCAACAATTTCACCGAGCAGTTGATGGCATGCAGGTATTTTATAGAACTGAAAAGACGTATTTAAGAACGTAGCTTCCAAAATGGAAGTGGTTTTAAGAGAAGTGGCAAACTTATAGAGTAATGAAAGTCAGTTTGGGAAGTTCACACTTGCGATATCTGTGCCCTGGGACAGTTCAAACTGGAAATATTCATCTGCTCTATTTTGCACCTTAGGGCTGCACAGTCTGCATTTTCAGTGTGTGTGTGTGTGTGGGGGGGGTGCATGCCCCTTTAATGGGAACCAGCCAGCATTTACTAGGCACAGACAGGTTTGTGAGAAAACTAGAGCTGAGAAACTAGAAATGCATTCAGTGGAACATGACGGTCAGACAGACAAAATATGTTGTTTCTATGTTCTCAGATTTATCAGCTGCCTCTGCTTTAATGCTGAACACAACCTGTAATCGCACTCATCTTTAATTCGGACAGCCTGGGCGCCCGGACCGGTCTGCCCCCCCCCCAAAGAACCAGCACTAACTTGTTCAGCGGTTCAACTTGTTCACCGTGTCGCTGCCCGTAACGTCACGGCCGATCGGTGTGTGCGGGTGGAAAAGTGCAACAAAACATGAGCAACATGTTGGTTTTTAATGTGCCAACAAGACACATCACTCGGATTCGTACAAAACCCCGAATCAGCTGGAACATTTCCCCCCCCAAATCACGCAACTTGTTTCTAACTCACGGAGAGTCCAGGTGTGCGTGTGCAGTGTCCGCAAAACTGGCTGGCTGTCACCAACGTTGGCGTTAACAGGCGGACCATCTTAGAACCGCAACTACTTAAATTACATGAGACGGACTCGGTCAGACCAGTTCGGCGAGGTTCTCGACACAGAAACAACATTAACGCCAAAGACTGACCTTAAATGTGACTGGGATCATTTCCACAGGCGGCTCGGTTAAGTCGCGCTGACGAGCCGCTGGCCGGCTCCAGCGCGCTGCCGTCGAAGCTGTCCGACAGCGTGAACGCTGCAGTTAGTGACTTCAACGCTGTCTCTGCCCTTTTACAGCAAAGCTGCGATTCAATGGTCACACGCACGCACACTCACAGACTGAGGTTTACCGCTGGTCCGTCAAACACGGCGCAGCGCCACGTTCACTTCCCGTTTGTCACGTTTCAAAATAAAAGCCTTTTCTTTTACGGTTCAGGAAGCTGCGCAAAGAGTACCATGCCGCCATCTGCTGGGCTTTTGGTGTACTGTCATATGTAAATGTATCCATAAAACATTTACGCAGCCCACTTTGTTTTTATACAAATAGAAATGTACTTCAAATCCCCTCCATTTAAAGCAGGGATAGGTCTAATGTATTGTATGCAATTTATGTGTAAGTGGGAGAGTTTTTTTTCACATTTCAATTCATTCACGTTTTAAAAAGTGACTGAGAAGCAACATTTTGTCAATATCTAATCCTGGGTTGGCACAACAGACTTGCTTCAGTTAAAGTCAGTTACATTTGAAGGTGCTTTATTAATATAAAGAAAATAAATGCAAAAATTCTAATTGTACAAGCTAAATTTCATATCAACATGACACTTTGACAACTGATATGTTCAAATACATAAGCACAACACTCAAGTATAGATCAGCCTGATTGTTCAAATAAGAGATCCTGCATTTTGAAGTTGTGTTTTTACACGTTCACTTTGCAGAGATGGCACTGACTTATTTGCTGAAATGAACAATATTTTCCATCTTAGATTGTCCACAAATCGAACAACTTTTGGTTCGGTTCCAAACTTGGATTAACGTTTCTAAATGAGACCCAAGCTATACTATTTTGTTTGTTATACCACCACTAGCAGCACAGGGCAGCAACTCCAGGTCGCGACATTTGTTTTGTCTTTTATTTTAAGAGACAAGCATCTGTGGAAAAATGTCCCCAGAGGTAAAGATAAGAGACAACATATATACAGATCTAAATCTGAGTCACGTTTCCCCAAAAGTCGCCTACAAGCAATATTTGACATATATGTTCCCAGTACCTCAATATACCTATAGTACAGCCTTCAATATTGACAAGAGAGATGTTGTGTTGTATCAGAGAAAAGCCCAGAGAGGTGGCCAGCCGTGATCGTATAGTGGTTCGAATCCGGGTCACGGAATGTTAGCCTGATGTAATGATCAAGGGATCACTAAAAATCATTTGGGTTTGCTCATTCAACAGGCAACATAAAAAGGGTCATTATTGCTAAATATGTGGAAATATGTCGAGCAGTATGTAAACCTAAATATACTGCAATAACATTTAGTGACCACCAGATGTCGCCTACGGACCTGCGAACAGAGGGGAGAAGCACACAATGAGCCTGTAACTGGATTTTTGAAGTAGATTTTGTTACTAGTTCCTTTTTGCAGATTCAGATTATTAATACAAAAATAATGAAATGGTCCATCCTGCATGCGGTGTACTTTCTTTTCTTTTCTTACTTTTACATTGTATTCATATTTCTCCAATGTATTGCTACTTTTGCTGTCACGAGTCCCACTTCTCGTACTATAGTATAATCGCCTAATAATAACATGCAAAGTATCTACACATTCATTCATTCATTCATTCATTCATTCATTCATGGGCTGCTGTTTTGCTGTGGCTGAGAGGCCGGGCAGTAGCTCTCTGTCGCCCCCTGTGTGTGTGTCGCTCCCAGCAGCAGCCATATTGGAATGCTGGAAGTGGAGAAGGGAAGCAGGAACAAGCGACGAGAGAGAGAGGGAGAGAGAGAGAGAGGGAGAGAGGGGCAGGGAGGGAGAGAGAGAGAGAGAGAGAGAGAGAGAGAGAGGAGCGAAAAAACCATGAAGTGTAAGCACTGCTAGCTCTACAGCTGGAATAACGGATTATTTACCGACTGCTCGCAGCTTCTCCCGCCGGTAAAGTCGACACGAGCCTCTCGGACGTCCCCTGGAACGAGTCGACGTGAGTGGCGCTTTTGTTTTTTGGGGGATTATTTCACGAGCTAAAAGAAAGTATGGGATGCGGTCGGGGTGGCGTTCGTCCCGGTTGGCGTTGACGTTAGCCGTTTCCTCTCCCACCTTTTTTTCTTTTTTGCGCCACTCTTCGTAGTTTCTCACTTAGTTACGACTGGGGAAATAACTGGTCGGTTAGCTTAGCTTAGCTTCGCAGCACCTTAAACTGGGACGTACTTTTCCCTTTCGGTAACTTGGGGAGCAGTTGGGGGGGGTAAGAAGAGCGACCTGCTGCCACTAAACTCGTCGACACGGCCACATGCAGTGACTGTGGAGTCACCTTAACTCTTCACGTTAAATAAATGCACCGGATTAACCGACATTTAGTGTTTATTTGTCTCCCGTGTCACGGATTCGAGGCTGTGCGGTTGCCTTGATTTGCCTGCGAACTCCTGCTTTCAACGCTATTAGACCAGTTGTGTTTCGTTCTTTCATGTTTCTAAGCAGTTGCCCCCCCAGTTATTCAGGGCTATTGGCTACATAACTGTGTTAGTTACTTATGTTATGAACTGGCTAATATAGCAGACCAAGTGCATATATCAGTTTGCCTATGGGGAGATATTCTCCCACAAATGTCATCCTGCAAGTTAGAGCGACAAAAAAAAAAAACCCAAACACTTAACTGGCAACCATCTCAATGATCAGTTGTTTGGTTCTATCCTCTAAAATGTACGACGATTTGCTGCTTTTCTCAGTTTTATATTATTTTAAGTTGAATATGAGATACAGCAAGACACTTGAAGACATCACCTAGGGTTCTCAGAACTTGTGATGGCTTTTGTAATTAATCACCTAATCAAACAAATCCATGGAAAACATGCCTTTGGTCCCAACAACCTGAGCTTGTCGGAGCAGTTAATTCACATTTCCTTGCATGTTTGAAGCACCTTAAGGTTCTGTCGAAATAAAGCATGTGTTTAAAAGCATGCTTTCCCTTAATCTCTGATAGAACAAAATGGTTATATGGAAGAGTATTGACACTAAATCCAGGTGAAACATCTCGGAAACATGCTGCCCCGTGTTCTGCATGTTTGAAAGGTTGCTGGAGCCTGGTTTGTCTGTACATCTTATTCCAGATGCAAGAAAATGCTAATGAATTGCAGTAGCCTGAGGCGACTGAGGCTTCAGACTCAGGTGTGCTAATAGGAGTGCCGTTCTGCACACTTATGCAATTCTGTGGACAATCTGAACTTGAAGCAGTAGTTTGCATACTGATGCGATCCATGACTGTTAGTGCAAAGTTTCTTTAAGGTAATGGTTTGGTTTTAAATGTGCCTGCATATTACAGCCACAGTTTGATACGTTGTAGGTGTTTTCACTGTCATGTTGCAGTTATTCACTGTTTTGATTGAGGTATAATAAAATCACATAGGCTGTAATTTACTGAAACCAGCAAAGTCAGGTGGTTGGTGTGACAATAAGCTCTGGGAAATGGGAGTAATAGGTATTCTGATGAGAGTTTGAATGGTTTGTCTCATATGTTGCTTGTTTAAACACACACACACACACACACACACACACAGCACTAAACGCTGTCAGCTGTAGGCTACAACTAAATCTTCTCACCCAATTATTCATTTAGATTTGATTGACTGGAAATGACATGCACAGCACTTTCTACAGGTTTGAGATGGGATTTCTGAATTGGCTAACAAAGCTTACACTGCTAATTAGCTTATCCACTTGAGCTCGTATTTAGTTCCACTTCCTTCACTTCACCAAGGGCTACACAACATGCAGGACTACTTTTGTCAGTTGTCTTCGCTGGTAAATTTGTATGGACAGCGACAACTTGCTGTGGCTATTTTGTCCATTTAAATAGGCTACAAATAATTGCACACAGCCTCTATGTGGGTTAGACATGAAGTTGGGTCAATTTGATTTCATTGAAATGCTTCCAATGCATGTGTGTTTGAACTGTGTGGTAAACTACAGCCCGAGTCTACTAATTTGGCATGGTAGGACCAAAATGAATGCAGTGTAATCCATTATTTAGAGTGGAAACATGTCATTACCTTCAGTGCGTGAAACAAGCAGAAAACGTTTAGCTCCAATTTGTAACATACATCTTGTGGTTCTGGGAAATTACTTCATATTGACCCTCTACTTTACTTTCTAGTGTTTTTTTATTTTTGCATTACTGTAGAAATGCCAACATTTCTCGTCCTGTGGTTAGTCTACGGCAGGCTAATACAGGCGTGGCAGTGGTGTGTGTGTGCTTGTCTTTCCGTGTGTGTGTGTAAATTGCAGTGCAGTGCAGGAGGCCCGTATTTATAGAAATAGAAACACTTGACTACACTCAGATCTTACAGGAGCAGTCCACTACACTGCAGAGAGCTCTACTGTTTGCTCAGTTTCCCTCCTGCAAGGTTGTGCTCTGTTATGCTCCATTTATTAAAGTTTTCTGTACATCTGTATTCTACTCACATTTGTTCTATTCTTGACAGACGAGCAGACGGAGACAGAAAAATTGTAGAGAAAGACAAGAGGGTAACAAAGCCAGCATTTTGGTGTTAGTACATTCCAGTATGTGGTCATGTGACTCATAATGACTCTAACTAGTGATAGCAATCACTGCAGACACATACTGTGTGGGTGTGTGGGTATGTAGAGGTCCTGAATAAGAGTATGTGTGTCCTTAATATGTGTGTCATGAGGAAATTAAGTAATTCATCTTGGGGGAGATTTCAGTTTGAGCAAAACAAGTTGTTTTCTGTTTTCCTAGCAAACACGGTGGCAGTTTTCTTCCCCCAGTCATTGGCTACTTCATAACCTGCTGTGTAAATACATGCAGCTGTGTGGAGGTCTAAGGTGTTTTCTCGCATTGCACACAAACGCATTCATGAATGATTTTTGCCAAGTCAACTCAGGAAGAGAAAACAACGTGGCCGAACCGAGCGAATGGTGTTCTTTGTTTTGGACCAGTAACATAATTTGGATGTATGACTGTGTGTGTGTGTGTGTGTGTGTGTGTGTGTGTGTGTGTGTGTGTGTGTATTCGTTCAAGTGCTGGCACGTATGTGATTGTATGACTCTTTAAATTCGGTTTCTATCTTCCGTGAAACTTATTCCCCTGCATCCTCCCCACATGTGGTCACAGCTGTGAAGGAAAAGGAGTGTGTTTGTGTGTGTTTTTGGAGACAGGAGGCTAAATGAAGGTCCATTCACTTTGCTTCTGGATTGGTTGCATTCAGGAAGCAGACAGCCCCCCCCCCCCCACCTCCTCCATGCTTACACACTCACAC
>JAVQJF010019471.1:0-39853 GCA_036023855.1 Gadopsis marmoratus | reverse complement strand
ACATCAATCACAATCAATCATCTAATTGGTCTCTCAGTACACACACACACACACACACACATACACACACACACACACACACACACACACACACACACACACACACACACAGTAAGTGCAGAGGGACCCCTGCTGTTTGCTAGTGTGAAATTCCCTTGGCAGCAAATAATTCAGAGTATAGGCTTGGAGTCGCAGTGTGAAATCCCAGTAGTGTGTGGTGGATTACTGCTACTCAATTCTCACTGCCCCTTTGAGAGACAAGCATACTCAGAGAGCCTGTCAGTCAGCCTGCCTTGTTCAGCTCCACATAATTGTGAAACACACTCTCTACCTTGCAGTGACACACACACACACACACTCACACACTTTGCTGCAAAAAGCATGAAGAAGAAATTCATGAGCGCATAGCAGAAATCGAATCAAAAGGACGATGAACAGAAACACAAGCAGGGATTGGCGTGGAGAAGCTGATTATCACAGAATTTAGTTGCATTACATCCATCTCCTAATGGAATTGCGTTAGATGCTGACAGGCTGTGCTTTGTGTCGCAGATATATAGTGTAGGTGTTGGTTAAGTCTAGAAAATAAACAGTATGACCATTGACCTTCACCAAGGCAGCTTCTATTGATTATTTCCTTAAGTGAAGAGGACTAATCAGGTATTATAATATGAATGCGCTAATAATAAGAAGGCTTTGGGAACCGTTAACGTTGAAAAGCGTCCATTTACCATTTACAAAATATGCTGGTTGCACAGTAGCACTTACTATGCAATAAACATGCTGCCGAATATAAACATGTGCATGTCACATATACAGTAGCTACCCTATACATGCTCATTAAATGCACTTGTCACTGCAGATGTTTGAACGCTCCTACAAAGAGTATTATCCTGCTTCAATAAAGTGCATGGCTGAATCCTCAAACTCAGGCTTGGATCTTATAATGAAATCTCCTGGGTAAAATCCCTGCAGTAACTTCTGTTTCTGTAATTTACTCAGGAATAAAAGTTTGGCATGGGTAGAAGCCAGTTCTGGGAAAACGGTGTCTAACAACTCCAAATATAACAGTTAGGAGGGAAAGGTGCAGACAACAAAAACAAGCATGGATGCAAAAGATGGGTCTTTCTGGGTGTCCTGCATAAAAATCCATCCATTGTGAATGTATACTGAGTGTGATGCACAGCCACACTATGACTCTAAATAGGGAACGCACGAATTGGGGGCCGAGGGTGGCAGGCAGTCATTAGGATTTCTCACTCATATTGGTAAGAGTCAGCTTATTTTGCTTGAAGCCACACAAAGACACAAAGGCTGACTTTCAGCTGGGTGGGAACACTGCAGTCGCTGGGGGGGGGGGGGGGGAGACGGCAGAGAAGACAGACCGAGGCAATGAGGGGTGAGTGAAAGAGAGTAGGACAGGAAAGTTGAAAGCCAAAGACCGAAGGGAGGAGGGAGGAGGAGGAGGAGGAGGAGGAGGAGGGAGGGGGGTGAGAGATGGAGGGATGTGTGTGCAGTGGAAACGAAGCGTGAGAAGGCGGCAGAATACCAGCTTTAAGATTACCGTCCACGTATTAGCCAGTTGCCCTCATTAATTTAGTTCAAGCTCTTTAATGATTGTGTGAAAGTGCCTTACTCAAACCCCATGTGTCGCCGCCTGCAAAATGAGGTGGAAAAGAGTTTTGCACGCGTGTAATTATATGAGTGCAGAGGCTTCTTGATGCACGAGTTTATCTGAACAGCCGCAATTGTGTGTGCATGCACTTACCCACGAGTCAATGGGAACTGAGGTTAGACTGATGACACTGGGACATTGGAGGTAGGGTGTGGGTTTTTCTTAAAAGGGAAATTGCAGCTTCATGCAACCTGGTTCTTATTGTCATCAATCTGTCCAGAGTTCCTTTTGGTTACAATTACGTTTAGAGGTAACTGTATTTACTGCCGCTGTACCGTGACACTTGTAGGCAATCTGTAGAAGATGATGCGTGATTTGGTTCTAGCTCTTGATTATAAACTAGAGCTTGCTTGGCAGAGCATCAATTTAATGTTTGTGCACTGTACTCACCCTAAGAGAGGACGAGAGCGCACATGTGGACGAGCGACAGAGAGGGAGTGAATAGGGACAGATGGAAGTGTAGACGTGAAACAAGAATCTAAAGTCTAATGTCGCTCTACAAGTCTGTGGTTTATCGGTGACGTGTGTGAGCTTCGGTGGCAAACGTGCGACAGCTGTCTCATGTTAACGGGTCCAACGAGGGATTTGAGTTATGCGGCCGTCTGCTGTATGAAATTGTTTTTATCAACTTTACTAACCAGGTCACGGGCCCAGACCCTTCCTCACTTTTCCTCTCCTTGCATCGGTGCCCTCGGCAGCATTAGGGCGTTCAGGTTGGCGGTCTGTAAAACGCTCTAGGACTGTTGTTAATAACAATTACATTTAGATACAGAAACCATACATTTTGCACACATTTTACGACGGTCATTATGTAGACGAGGTTTCTCTCAGCACCCCCAACTCTAACTGACTGCAGCCCCTGGTTGTGGTTAAAACAAGAAGACTGCCTTTACTTACATGCAAAATCAAGGACACACTCTTTTAAAAATGTGTTCAAATTTCGACGGCAACCTGTCACTCTTGAAAGGGAGGGCATAGAATATTGCCCTGATAGACAGTCTGTTAAAATATTGATGCGAAATATCAGTTCAGTCCAAAAATACATAAACTCCAAAAACCGCTTCCAGGCTAACCCTAATGTGAAAGCTGCAAATGTTTAAAGTCCGCCCTCGCCTGTTCAGCATGCAGCGTTGGGATAAACAGACATGTTTTACTTAGTGTTACTCATGAGCCCACTACATACAGCTTTTTGCTTCACGGCCAAACACCCTGGCTGCTTTATGCTCCGTTGCTTCCAGCTTAATACTTATTGTAAACAGTGGACGCAGCAGTGAAATTCTATCTCCTCCAAATTTGGTGGTAAGGAGGCAGAAGAGCATTTGGAAGAGCATAAGAAGGCTGGAGGGAAGTGCTGGTTCATGAGGAGGAGATGATTTTTAAGTGAAAATCATCCATTTTCTTTCTTAACTCGTCTGTTAAATGTGCACCGACGATGAGAAGAGGAGGAGGTTGGATTGAACCTGGCAATTCATTTTCATTTGCTGCTTTGGAACATCTTTTTTCCTGCACCTAAAGTACATTTGTTGATACTGTTGTCATCTTAAAAGCGTTGTATGATTTAACCTCAGTGTCTTATGCTTTGATTTAAATTGGATAAATAAAAACAGAGGAAAAAAACTAAAATAGTCACATTTTCAGCTGTAGTACCCTACCCTTGAGTCAGTCTCTTTTTATAGCATTCTTGCCATAAAATGTCCATCGATCACTTATGTCACAAAAAGCTTTACTTGCCTTTTTCCGGCTTGCTTACAAACAGTATGACCTGCACTGCCGTTTACTGCAGTGTTCTTGCCCTTTTTCTTACGTCCTTGGTGGTAGTGCATCTTCAGGGTACCAGACAAATGTCCTTACAAGTGCAATAAAATGTATCTTAATCTCAAACTGCACTGACCCGGGTTTGTATAGAGAAACTCCTCCATCAGACTGAGTGAATGAGGCGTTATCACAGGGAGTTCACACACTGCGAGAACGAATTGCTCCTGAGACGTGCAGGTACACAGATAGCACTGAAATATGTGACAGATATGGTTGATAAATCACAAGGCTATCTCAGGTTTCAGCATCCATGCACTTAAGAGAAAGCATCACTGGCAGTTGTAGGCACTAAATGCACTTGGCAGCCATATTGGCGGTCATCACATCTCGGCGTCTTTGTCACCGGCGCTTACTGTGTAAGGCTGGTAGCTTATGCCACAACATTGTAATGGAGGATAGCCTCTCCTTGTAGGCTGCTGTCACTGATGAAGGCTAAACCTTTCCTGGTAGCTGAATTAGCCAGATCAGAAGCCGAAACGTATCCCTGTGCAGCTGGCATAGTGCGACATTCTGTTTATTATTGCCGTATGCCAGTAGAAATGCAGCGGTGACATTACACTGACAGCTACCTTCCATATGATCACCCTTCGTAGCCTCAAACTAGCTTGAGTCCCTCTCAGTCGGTCTTGTGTAAGTGGTAAAAAAAAAGATGTTTATAGTTGAATTTTGAGCAAAATACAAAATCAGATAGGAGGAATTCACACATTCCTTACAAAGTGGAATATTTAGTCAAATCAGAATTGAGAAGTGAGGTTTGCTGCTGGCATCACTTCAGGTTCCACAGTGTTCACAGTTGGTACAAGCTCAGCGAAGATCAGGCAACTTGTGTTAACATGAGCCAATAACACGTCTGCGTTGCTAATGACTCGCGACGACAGAAGTCATGAGTTGTGTCGTCTCACCAGAATGTGAATAGGAACTGGACACAGCAGGACTGAAAACGCGTGCAGGTTCGTTAATAAACGAAAAACTGTCCTTTAGAAAATTTAATGAGTTTATTAATCTCCTTTAACATTCAATTTCATGCTGCACTCTCCTCACCCATGCATTTTGCAAAATTAAGACGCTTTGTAAAATTGGTAAAAGTGTATTTTTAACCCCCCAGGGAGGTGTTACCGGACAGGACACACCAGAAGGAGACCCCGGGGCAGACCCAGGACATGTTGGTGGTTTAAAATCTCATGGCTGGACAGGAACCGAGGACGTCCTGGGGGAAGCTGTCAGGTAAGAGAACGATTTCAAACAGCAGTCACCTCTCCTCAGGATGTTGCTGCTCATTGCACTGCTTCCTCCTTCTTTCCTAATAACTTTGTTCACTGAAGCTGAATCCAACTCCACACGGACACGTCTGTGTCATTTTCATCAACGCAGAAACGCCGTTAATGTTTGTGACTGATGGCCTGAATATTTTTAGTCCCCTGTGAAGTGAGAGATGAATGTGACTTGTTTTCATTTTCGGGGTTCTTTTTTCTCCTCCGTCACAACTTACCTCCATCAGGTTGCTGATGAGTCTAAACAGCAGCGCTCGGGGCAACGAGATAATTGTCACTCCTCTTTCAACACCCACATACAGTGTGTGTGTGTGTGTGTGTGTGTGTGTGTGTGTGTTGGTGTACTGGGGATCTGCAGGCCTTGTGGCAGTCTCCTTCTCATTGTTTTGTCTGCCATAATTAGCAGACTTCTCTGAAAAATGGTCCAACACACAACCACAGGCGCCAGAGTCCCTCGACACTTGATACCTCGTAAACATTTGTTATTTTCACGTTGAAATTATTTTTAAAAACCTGAAATTCACTCTCATCCCATCCCAGCCCCATATGCCCCTCCCCCTCCCCCATGCATGGTCATTAGTAATAGCAGAACATTGAAGGACCACTGATGTTGAGCAATTGACTCGATCCTCTCAGGTCTCAGAGTAACATGGAGATCAATGAGGAGGAATTGCTTGGTATGACAATACATAGAGAGGAAGCCCACTGTTTGTATGCTTGTCTGTTCAGCAAGACATTAATCTTCTAATTCAGCACCACTTGCGTCCGACCCTGCAGCGCCTATTCATTCAATATCTATATATCACTCCATCCAGTTGTTTCCCTTTTTTGCAGAACAAGTAACAGTGTCAGTAGTGTTAGACTGACAGTCACAAACCATGTTGTGTGGCAAAATTTAAAATCTTCACATTTTCATGGCGAGCGATGACGGGTAGTTATTCTCTTCAAGGTGTAAAACAGTCTGAAAATGGCGTTTAGGCTCTGAAATGTTCAATAAGAAATAAATGATGAAAGATCATCAATATGCAGGACATAAGACAAAAAATAAATCAGAAAACGAAAAGTAGACATTATGCTAAACATTTCTAAAAAACTTTAGCATTAGCATTTTTAAACCTTCAATCCCAGATTCCAGGACTGGTCTCAGGGTTGTTTTTAGGGTTACAACAAACAATTATAATCTCATAACATAATAATTTCATTATCAATTAATCTGGCTATTATTTTCTCTGTTAACTGGTCGTTTGGTCTGTGAATGTCGGAAATAGATAAAAAAAGACAATTATGATTTCCTGCGTACAGTGTAGTGTCATCAAATCTCCACCTAACTATCAAACCCTAAATATATTCAGCTTATTATAAGATTAGACAATGAAAAGCAAAATATCCTCACAGAGAAGCTGGAACCTGGAAATGTTTGGCATTTTTGCATGAAAAATGACTACAGGAATTAACTCAATATTAAAATAGTTGGCTATTATTTTTCTGTCAATCGATTAGTCAAGTAAAGGCTTCAGCTCTAGTTGCTTTGGTGCTAAACTCAGTCTTACATGCTAATGTACAGTGTAACCAAAGAGTCAAAAAGTCAGCAAATTGACATCAGTAATGTCAGTTACATTCATTCATGAATGTCAGGTACACAGCTGCTAACAACAGCTAATGTTAGCCACCCTAAGCAGAAGTAAGGCTGTAACGGCAAAATCACTGAGTGTATGAATTTCATAAAAGATTGGTTTATTGATTATGACTTGAACTTTTTATTTATAAGATGAGCAATGTGATGTTTCTTTGTTAAGAATCAACGAGGACAGGTAGCGTGCATCTGATCCTGCAGCAAAACACTCAGAAGGGGAAAAAACACCATACATGTTCCTTGTTCTGTACAACAGCCTCCTTCAGGAAATAATTAGCCCTCATCCTCCTCTGACAATAACATAATGCATCAGAGCAGAATGTACATCTATGAAAGTCTGTGTTGCTTTTTTGTGTTCAAAGTTGACCAAGATAACAAGAAAACAGTGATTCAGCACATTGCGTCAGCGGTGTCATCCATACAGTCCATATCTTTTTGGCCCAAAAAGGAAATCTCATAAAGAAATGTGCTCTGTATCGTTACACACACGACACAAACACAAATAAAGGGAACCATCTCCCCTGGCAAATAAGATGAAATCGTTTCTCTTTGTCTGTCTGCTTTTGTATCCACTCTGTCCTCCCTTACTGCCTGTTTTCTTCTGGCCAATAAATACAAAAGGAATAAAAATCAAGAAAAGAAGACGTTCTCATGGAAATGGGTGGTTAGCTGGCTCAGCAGGGGCAATATCTATCCTGTGTGTGTGCTGCTGAATGCATGTGCGCGTGGGTTATCTTCTCAGTGTGTTTGGCTCTTGAGGTCGCAGGCGCCGCTCTGTAGAGTGTGTCTGCGTCCAGAGCTATTGATTGATCTGAAGTTTAGTCGGCCGGTGGGGGGCTTGTGACAGAAAAATCTCTGTTGCCTGGGAACCTGCAGAACCGAAGCAGCTCCAAGGATTCGAGTGACACTAATAAAGATTTTTAAGTACAAATAAAAGTGTATTACCAGCCTAAATCACAAAGTGGAGCGGCAGCAGTGCTCAGTGTCTTGCCGTACTGAAGTGCCCCAGACCTAATTTGCCCGAAATTAAATTCTGGTGATGGGTATGGTCACTTCTCTGCCTACAGGAAGTGATGAATCACGAATTAAGACATAAAATGCAAGCATAAATCACCCAGGTAAAGCTGATCTTTCGCCTCTCTCATCCCTTTAGCAGCTTTTCTGAATTCATCACAGGTTGGCTAGGAAACAAGCATTTAATCTACCTTGGATTTTAAACTTCATGTTTTCTCAGTTCAGTCTCAGCTATTTTCAACCTGCCAGCATATGAGACTCCCTGGCAGCTTTAACATCAACATCAGACTCATTCAAAGTGCCTAGAATGCAGCGTGTAGTTCCGTCCCTCCCTGCCGCTCTCTCTTTCTGCACGGTACCCTGCGTTCAGAGTGACTCACAGCTGCCCTTGCTAAAACTTTCCTTTGTTTCAGCCTCCAGGAATTTTCTTTTCATTCTTTGTCTTGCTGCCATGTCTTTCTCTCCACTACAGTGACGACACAGAAGGCGGCGTTCGGTAATTAGAACAGATAAGACGCAGGCCTCGGACGGTGAGCGCTCACTAAGCTCGGGATAAGAATCGCAGACAAAAGCTTCTGTGGTGGTCAGCAAAAAAAAAACAAAAAAAAAAGAAGACGGCGTCTTGAATCAAAGAAACTTTGGAAGAAGAGAAATTAGAATATAGGTGGATAGAGGGAAGAGGGGAGAGAGAGAGAGAAAGATGACAGAAAGAAACAGTAGAAAGGTTTCCCGCATCAAAGAAACACTGGAGGAGGAGGGGAAAGAAGCAAGGGGGGTTATGGACATGAGGATGCAAGAAGACAAAGGCAAGGAATTCAGCAAAAATGTTCAAGATTTCATTTGTCATGAAGCTGTGACAGAAAGAGGGATCTAAGGGGGATTTCTGTGCACGTACATCAATAACAGTGGAGTCCCACTGAATCCTGTATTTAATCTATTAGGTTTTTGTTGCTATTTGTTTTTTTTTACCAGAATCATCTGCCGTTGTGGTGCACAAATGCACTCTCTATAACAGGTCTAGTGCTCTCGCTGACATTATTATTTCATGTACATCTCTTAGACTCTCGCCCTCCCCGCCCACCCGAGTCATTTCTTTCTCGTCCACTTTCTCTTTTCTTATACTCTCCTTCTGTCGCCACCTCCCTGCCCTCCGTCCCTCCCCTCTCCCGTTCCCTCTTCCACTCTCATCAGCTCAAGTGACAAAAAAGTATCACTCGGTGTCTAACATTTCACGGAGCGGCAATCAGAGTGATCTCAAAGGACCCGACTGTGGCTAATGATTCTCAGCAATACAGCCCAGACCCTCAGGCCAACTCGTACATGAAAGGAAACTCGGGGAGAAGAAAGGTAAGGCGCTAACTCGCTTCACAGAGGCCCGCTGTGCTAATTATTCATACCACTCTTAACTGTTTGGCAAGTCGATCCATTTAGTGTATAAACCCTGACAGCAGGCCGCTGAGAATATGCATTCGGGCAACAGCCAGCGCAAAGACATCATGTGTAATCTATCTGAAGACATTAGAAAACACTTTGAATTTCCCTTTGCTGTGTCACATCACTACAGCGCTACCAATAAGGACGTCGTTATGAGGAGAATTCTCAGACAGCCTCTAAAAATAAAGATTCATCTCGGTCTCACTAACGGCTTACCACAGACAGGAAGAGGGATTTTGAAGTCGTAGGAATTAATTGTTTTTGAAACAAACACATTTTTCAAGAACATATTCCGACGTACATTTTAAACCTCAGTCACACCAGCCAGTGGAACGGTGAAGTTTATCCCTGTGTTCTTGCTATAAGCGTGGTGATGTACTTGTACGTGTTGCATGTTGGTGAACTTCTTATCAGGGCTGCACATGTTGTTTCAGGTTTTGCGACACAAATATATGATCCGGGATGTTCAGTTTGCATAATAAATCCATGAGTTTGAAGGTCTACCAGATGCCAAAACGCTGCACGGTGGATGAAAACCGATTTTGCAACACTGGAAAGTAATATGCACGTGTATTTATAGGATTGGCCATAGGAGTGCCTGGTCAGAGGATGTTGCATTGTTGAGCTGGACTCAATGTTTTGTTTTTCCTGAAGCCTTTAGTGTTGGTAACAGAGGGGTGTCACTCAAATGCAAGAGACAATCTAGATGTGGCCTTACACAGCTAGATGTCCAAGCTAGCTGGCTTATTAAACTATGATCGCTTCCTCTATTTTGGACTCATTGGCTCTCGGTTCCCTCTAAGGTCAACACTGCTAAGATCTGTCAGACTCCATTTACAATCAGTCACATCATACATCATTGCTTCAATCAGAGAATGGAGACCCATGTACTGTATGTAGATACGTGTAAACGTGTAAGTGTGAAATCTCATCTGGATTTCATCCGGACACTGACCAACTGGTCCTGACATGCGTCTTATTCCAACTACTCGTCATTTGTCTTCTGTCTGACTTTGAGTCTTCAGCTGACAAAATGCAAAAACATTGACCAAACTGCATTGTTCATATTTTAGACATTAAAGGTTCAACGGATACTGGAGGCAGCAGCAGACCGACAGCATCTGGCTAAGAAACAGGCAAGACAACCTTTTCAACCTCCTGTCTTCTCCCCCTTCCCCGAACACAATGGCATAGATATTAGGCACCGATGGTCATGATCTTCCACCATCTGGTTAGACACTGATGTGAGTGATTTGTGAGTATGGGCAGTGTACACACACACACACACACACACACACACACACACACACACACACACACACACACACAACTGCCCTGTGGCAGCAGTGGAAATTACCTTCCAGTTAGATCTAATAGATAAAATTAGAGTTCAAAGTGTAAAAGTAAGGCTGCGGTTACCTCCTTGGGCATGGATTGCCCTGGGTTTAGAAAAACCTGCAGAGAGAAATGCACACTGCAGACGAGATGACATTTATTCTGCTCGGCAGACTTCTTACTAGTCATGACTGACAAAAAGAAAGAAATTAAGTGTCCTGTTGTAAAAAGGGACAAAATTTCAAAACAAGAAGGCCAAGACTTGGCCTATAACTATACTATAATAATGTAATCAGATGTTGACACATCATCCTTCAAAGATGTCTTAGGTAAAGTGAGTATTAGCTTCACATTTTTCTCAACACAATGTAGAAAGTGCTTCAAGCAGGACTGGCAGAAGTGACTGAAATGGAAGTAATACTGTTTGGTTGTGTGTGGACCATTTAAGGTTGAATGCAATTACTCAATGAATGAAATGCCTACATTATCTGAAATCCAGGGTCAATGAGCTCATGGAGTAGCAATGGCTTTTTTTTATTTAACACTGGATTTAAGGCAGATTTCCCTCCAGAGTCAAATGAGAAAATGGGCCTTTTTCACACTGTATGGTTTAGAACAGTTTCTTGTGTCCATATGTCCCTGTAACGTGGCAAACATTGACAATGGACCTTTCAGTAAGTAAAAAATAACATGCCTTTGTTGGAGTCCACTCTTAAAATTGCCAAACTTCTCTCCTAACTGCTATTGATTCTCCAGACTGCAAAGTTAAACACAGGGCTGATGCGTTGTGTTGCAGGAAGTGGGAATGTGGGCTATCTGGAGAAACTCTTGCAGCATTTCCATGAGGATAGACGATGGAAATGTATTCTTGCCAACCAGTATTTTATGAACAATATGGCCTATTGATAATTATTAGGAATTCCTGAGCAGTGCCATGGTGCACAATCTACTTTGTATTATTCAGCTTGAACAGAGAATGAACATCTTGACTGAACAATATCGATCAAACTACCCAGCTCAGAATTAAAAATGTGGTCCCTGTCCTTGTTTTCTCTAGAAATTTGACTCAAAGACAAATAAAGCCAGAGGTCCACTGGATTCTCCAACAGCTAGGTAGATTAGGTCATTAATCAAGTGTAATCCTCCTAAAACTGACTGTCAAACTACAGGTGATCTGGTGGAAAACTATGTGCTCAGCATTTCTATTCATTGTAACTGTGTACTGTGGCGTTACAGTGTAATTAGTAGTGTAATGTTTTGGCAGTAAGTATTATAATTGTCTTAAAGGCTCACCATGAGCATTGCATCATACATTTTTAACTGTACTTCCTATATCAAGTACATGAAAACTGCACTCATATACTGTATGGATGGATGACTGTCAGAAGGGGATTTTATTTGTGGATCATTTATGTCGTTTCCTCAGCCTTTACATGCAGTCACCACACACACACACACACACACACACACACACACACACACACACACACACACACATGCATACATCTGTATGTGTTTTTGATGTTAACCGTTCAGGTAATCTAGAATCACTACCATGGCAAACCTCTAACTGCACGCCCATCTGTAGCCCTCGTTATCTGAGAGATGATAGGACCATATACGAAGGCAAAAGCCTGGCAATTGCACTTGACATGAAGGCAAAACCTCTCCCATTAGACTATGGAATTTTTAAAAAGAAAAAGTGGCTTTTGAGTGTCCAGGTGCTGCAAAGAGCACCTCAGATCTCAACATTATAGTAATGGACTTCCTGACACAGGCACTACACCAATGGGCCTTGCATTATATATGATTTGGAGCCATCTGCACAGCTTTCAGCTTTGATGCACGCTGAGGTGCTGCTTATTACACTGCAGCAGGGGTGTGCCTGCTGAACACTGGCAACAGTGCAAGTGTGTGTGTTTGTGGCTGTGGATTGCTTGCTGGTGACAGGACTGATCTAATATTTGTGAACAACCACATTTCGATCCTTTAGGAAGTCTGTCCACATACTAAATGTGGCTGCAGTTCGGGGTGGGCTGCCAAGGTGACTACAGAGTGGGAAAGTGATGATAACAAGGAACACTGAGTCTACAGAGGAAGGGAGAGCACGTTACAGTATTTCTGATCGTTAGAAATAGATCATTTAGAAAAGGCTGCGTGATTCAGGTTATTGTCTATTGTGGTGGCGTTCTTCCCAGAAAGTCTGTTGGCTCTGAGTGTAAATTACTCTCTGGTGCACTCCCTGTATTGTATGTACCGAATAATCCTGATTCTTTGAAAGGGATTGAGTAGCCCTAGCCTATTGTGTTTTCATCATAGACTTGAGAATTGCCTGGAGGGACCTGCCTGAGCATTTTTATTCTGCACTCCGGCACAAGAGGAGATTTAAGACACGATATAAATGCCTTTAATATAATATGAAATATGTATGGTTTCTTCATTACCTGGCAGTGTGATTAAGGAAAACCTGAAGGCATGCCATGTTCTTTTAGATAGAAACAAGCAAAACATGCCTCAGAATTCAATGTAATGCAATTTTAAGCCTCTCAGTGATAAGATGATTAAAAAAATGATTAATCTTTGCAGTGTTTGTAAGGACCAAGCCAGCAATTTGATAGAGTGCTTAAAAATGGCCTGTTTTATTTATTTAACGCTTATTTATCCAGGATAGGTTCTGGATCACATACAGTTACACTGAACAATTAATAATTTAATGCAACAAGCAGACAGAACAGAATAATAAACGTTATTCACAGTTTGTTTGCTATAGGGTTAGTGTGTCGCACTATGAGACATTTCTACAGAATTCAGTTGCATGAAATCCTCTGTAACATATATTTGTTGTAATGGTTTTTATTCAAACTCTAGCTAAACTATACCATTAATACTTTCAGGAGAAGTCACATGTGAATTGGAGCTACTCTCACTGATTCTTCTCTATGCCATCATTTCTAAACTTCATATTTGCTTTTGACTGCGTATTGCTAACAGACATGAAATTAAACACGTGTTGCAGTTTGGTGTGCAAACATCTGAAGCAGTCTTCAACTAGTAATAAATTGGCACATGATTTTTTTTTTTTTGCATTGGAAAAAGCTGAATTTAAAGGTGATCAAGAGGATGTCTTAAGATTTTTTTTTTTTTAAGCACAAGAACTAAAGCCAAGACATCAAAATAAAATCAAAGATGCCTTTTCATTTCATGTCCTTCTGAATTAACGGCAAGTTAGTCAAAAAAAAAATAACAATAGCAATGTAAGAACACAAAGAAAATCACAACTATGGGACAGATGAGAATATCGTTACAAGGCTGCACTACTCAGCAGCATAAATATTTCAACAGGTGTTTGCATACTTTGCCCCTTTTCCCCTCTTAGCGTCCTTGTTTTATTCTCAGTGTATGTGCTTTCAAGGAACTGTTTTTACAAGTATTATACAATGTGATTTCATATAGAGTTGGTCTAGACAAGTGCTATGCGATAACTCTGTTATGATATAGCGCTATATAAATAAAATTGAATTGAATTGAATTGATTTATCATAATCAGTAGGGACGTCTGCCGTAATTGCCGCCCTCTCGTCCCATGGAGAAATAAAGCTGCAGGAGACGCTGCAGTCTAAATGGGAAGTCCGGCCTTATCCAGTTAAAGCAATAAAAACAGAGGAAGCCAGACTGTCGCCGTACAAATTACCAGAGGTGGAGAGCATGGGGAAATATACTGAGGCACATCAAAAGGGGAGCCGTGTCTCTCTGTATGTGTGTACTGTACATACACAGTGTATGTAATTGCATCGTAGAGTTCTCACTCTGTCACCGCTTCACTGCTCAAACAGCAACCAGTGTTGGTGCAGTTGCTCAACATCCTCTTGCCACTTACTGCCTCAGCGTTTCACCAGCAGCCAACTTTAGCTTTTGTGTTCCCCGTGAGGATGAGGTTCATCGTCACTCTCTGCTCTCTTAACTTGTCTTCTCAGACGCAAAGTGAATGTTTTCAAGAATGTCAGATCCTGCATTCAGTATATCCATTACACTAATCCTCAATATATAAGCCGGTATTCAAGTAGTATAATAGTAACTGTTAGTTTTGGATTAATCGTAATGTAAATTTTTGAAACATTATTCTAAATTAGTACAACATAACCATGTCATACAAAGTTTGAAGTTGCTGTTAAACCAATTTAATTAACCGATTCTATTTTGCCACCACTTCCTGCAGATGTTTCACATTAAAAGCTTTCCAAGAGAGACAGGAGATCACACCTCCCAGCACGATGGAAGGTGTGTTATTGTGAAACAGATGGAGCGTTGTAATTAAGTGTTGCATGCGTACAAAACAGCAGCAACAGCAAATTAAAGACAGCGAACAGGGGCAGAACAGAAAGATCAAAAACCAGACTAAAATGTGGTAAAATATACTGTATATCTTAAGGGGAAGTGAACGTCTGTAAACTCAGCCCGTCTCTAATGAGGGCCAGTTTGTTTGAGAGGCTGGTTCTCACTTCAGTTAAAGTGAATAAAGTAGTGCTGAAATGATCATTTGTCAACAGACAGAAGATTAATCCAACCATTTTGATAGTCAGTTAATCTTTTCAGTCATTAATAAAAAACATTTGGTGGCTCCAGTTTCTCAAATGTGAGAATTTCTGTTGTGAGAATTCAATATCTCTGGGTTTTGGCCTGTTGCCGTTGGCAAAGGAAAGATGTGATGGGCATGTTTATTTTCTGACATTTTATGGCGTAAATGTATCGTACAAAAACCAACTGATACACTAATTGATGACAAAAATAGTAATTAGTAGGGCCCTACCACAGTTTAAGAATTTATTGCAAATGTGCATAACTAGATTACAATTTTCTGAAATGTTAAAATCGCTAAAGTTATACGTTCTGTACTGTGCGAGCACTGTGCACCACTTGAAAACTTGCAAAGCCTCATTATATAAAAGTCTTAATTTTGGTAACCCTATGAAATAGCTTCAGCACAGTAACTTTAAAGAGAATGATTATTAGATATGCTTTATCTCCTCACAGAATCCAAAGGCTGGCTGCGGGTCACTCCTGAGCGGTGATTAACAGTGCGTCGTCAAGCTGCCCGGCCTCCGCGGACACAAATGAAGAAACTAATGAATTCCATTAGGATTTAGCAAATGGCCTCTGTCAAGGAACAGCGACCAAGGAATGAGAGTGCATGTGTGCAGGCATTTAATCACTTGTCCACTTTTAATTAAAGGCTGCGAGATTACTTCAAGCAAACAAAACAAAAATGCGAAACACTTAGGCCTTATACGGTACCAAAGTATGGTTTAATGTGTACTGGGGTACTGTAGCCGAGGAATAGAATGAATTAGTCCACTGCTTTCCAAGCCCTGCCGTAAATCCAGTCGCAGTCCGCTGGCAAGCCCTCGCAGGCCAGAGTCATGTATTTCAATTCAGAGCACTTTGGTCGATTTAAATTGCCCACCAGTTATTCTCTCCCTCACTCACTAGTCCAACCCCTCTCAGAATACTGTAGTCCCGTAGGACCATAAGACTGCCGAGGATAGACTATGTCATATTAGGACAAAAGCTGCTTTTAGGGTTGTCTTGTGTCGTCAGGACTAAAGTGTGTGAAATAAGCAAAATGCGGTTTGATCAGCAGCCTGTGATCGATCATCCTCGGTCCCAGCTGTCATATGAAACAGTTGTAGTCAGTGTTGGCAGAGATTTCAGTCTGCAGCGTTACAAATAATGTTTTCTGTCTGTATCGTTAAAGTAATTTCCAAGCCTGATAGAAAATAAAATAATGTTGCCTGCGGAGCTAAAATGATTAGTCAACTAATCAGTAAGTCAATCGACAGAAAATCCTTTAATTTATTTTCCAACCTGGTTCTTAAAATGTGGTGTTTTTCTTTGTCTAATATGATAGTAAATTAAATAAAGTCTGGTTTTAGATTGTTTGTTGGACAAAATAATCAGAAGGCATCGCACATTAGGCTTTCGGAAAATGTGATGAACAATTTTCAAAATTTAATTGAGGCAATAATCAGCAGATTATCGGATAATGAAAATAAGTGCGGCCCTACTCGCCTGTATTGGCTTGTACAGTGTTTCTTTGAGTTTGGGTCACTTTGACTGATTATCTGGACGCTACCTCTACAAGTTGATGCTCATCATAAGCCTGGCCCTCCCTTCCAGGTATTACTGAACAGAAAAAGATAAATGTGTGGATAAACAGACATTGACTTATTCATAGGAATAGCCGAGTCTTGTTTTGAGCAAAATGGTTTAATTTTAGGTTTTATGTTCATATGAATATTTGGAGTGAAATCAAAGACAGATTTCATGGCTAATGGTGGGGCTTCCTCTCTGCTGCAGTGTTCTCCTAATTGTTTGGCATGAACCTCAAGGAAAACTCAATTTGCCTCATCAGCCAACAGACTGACCTTGGTTCCTCTTTATTCTTCTACAGCAGAGAAAACTCTCCATCTGGTATCGGAGCAGCTCATAAATGATTGAGTACAAATTGGAACATGATTCACATGGAGCTGTAGGTCTTCATGATTGCTTTCCCTAATACTAAAATCTAAGGCTCTTCCTTTAAATATACGTTTCATGTTTGTTGAAGCCTTGGGGGAATCTATTATTGACTCTGAAGACTATTAATGCTCTTACGGGATGATTTGTCTGGATCCATTTGCTTGTTTCCATTTGAAAGGTGTTTCTCTTAGTTTCATCATGAGGCTAACTTTATACTGGCACTGGCGTTCCAGATAAATGGATGAACATGAACAGACTGACTGTTGATTATCCAGAAACTAAAAGGTGATGCATACTGAAATGTTCTCCCGACGGAGACAAAATGGTTATATAGGCCTATAAGGCTTCCAGATGAAACATAAATAATTATCATAATTAGAGTGGTAAATTATTAGTACTGTACTGAAGCAGCTAACTAGGTTTGTGCTTGTATTTGAGTGATTGATATTTATAGCAGCTTGTTCATCTGCCTGAGACCCCTGGTTACATTTAATTGCCCAAGAAGTGAGGAAGTTATCCCCTTCACTTATGCCCAAATGTATACATAACAGCATTACACAGGAACCGGGAGACTTTCCACACACTTTGGTTGTGGATGTAAATGCCTTTTGCCTGCAAATGACCTTTTGCAGGTGTGCAAATTATGACTGTTGTCTTTCACTGGCAAAGGCAGAAGTAGCACGATGCTATACTGCCAAAAAATATCTTAAAGAAGAGGTTTGGGTGGGTGGTATCTAACTTTGACATGTGCGACCCCTGCTGGCATCCCATAGCCTACGGTCCGTTTGTTGCTAGCATAAGCCTTTTGGTGTATTGTGCGTGCTTGTAAAATCATCACCGTCTTGTAAGTGTATTTCCAAAATGGTAGAATATCCCTTTAAGCAAGCGGTAGCACGCTCAAGAATGATCCAAAATGAGCAATAAAGCAGCACGTCATCTGACCAGTTGAATGGTAACACAACCAACAGCTGATATCGGTTTTTGCCTAAAATGTGGTTTTATCTCCCTGAATTCACCAGGAATGATTATAAATACTCTATTGGCTTTAAAGTTAAAACCAGCTGTAGTGCCGTTCGTCTTGTAAGGCCCCTTGAGGAAGCATTTCATAACATATAATGGAGCTACTCTGCTGAAGAGAGGAGAAATAGGTTTTATTGTATTCATTAAGTACGGATGTACGTTTCTATTGCAGCCTTTCCCCCTTTTGAATGTCTCTTGCATATTGCATGTCACTTTTTCTAACGTTGTCTTTGTAGCCAGCCCTGTGACAGCACCGATTCAACCCACGCAGTGCCGTGGATAGAAAACACTTCGGAGTTTCTATGGTCTAACCTGCTGGGTGAAGCTAAAGCAAACCCAGCAAATTTTGAGCAAAAAAGAAAAGTGCAAATGTGATTTTATTTGCACACAACTTCAAGCATCCCAACTTTTGCTTTTCATTTAACATTTTTATTCGAAATAGAAATTCTTTTTGGTCTAAGAAATAGCTTATATTTATCACATCTCTCACACTCTCTGGCCCCTGACAATACTTGAGTAAAATGCAGCTGTTAACATTCATGTATGCAGATTGGGACTTGACTCTATCGCTATCAACACATGCAATGTATTCATGAAAAAACAGCATTAAGTCGCACACAGATACTTCAAAGATATTTCCCTTTGTGCTGCTTTACGTGCAGGACACACAAGATTAGACGTGCGCACGCACAAACACACACGAGTGCGTCTCCCTTCTTTCTGCTCAAGACGCGCTAAACAACCACTTCGCTGCCACCAGAGCCCAGCATTTTATGCTTGAAGAGGATGCAGAAAGGAGAAAGATGCATCCATTTTCTCTGCAACACACACTCTCTCGCACACACACACACACACACACACACACACACACACACACACAGTGGCGTGCTGCTCTCGAACTGCAGCATGTGGCTGTGAAGCCATCACAAGTTGAGTTACAATGTGGTGATTGAGACATAGCACAGAAATGAAATTTAAAATGGAAGGAGGGACCCCACACACACCAGATGGGTTGGCCCCCCGTTTTCAGATCGATTAGCAGTGCAGATGGCGACCGTGTGCACTGTGTTTGTGCATAGATGTGGGGGAAAGATCGGGGGGGAAGACACACCTGGACCATCCAATGAAACCAGATACAGTAGCCAAATACTACCACAGTACCTTTGTCAGCTCAGGTTGGTCCTGAGCATCACATGTGAACAGCTTAACCACGCTAACTTTTCAGAGCATATTTCAAGCCTGCACATGCAGGTTTTCAGTGGAGTGTACCTCCACGACCACCATCCCACCCACATCTTTCAGTGAGAGGAGCTGCAGAAAATGCCTTTGCACAGACACTCCTCCCGTTAGACTGGTATTGAATGTCGCTGGGCCCTGGTGTGCAAACTTGGTCGGGAGGTTGATGGGTTTTACAACAAGAGTAATTAAAGTGACTGACAGCCAGACTCGGGTAGAGGACACACCAAGCAGGGGCTTTTGGGATAATTATTGAATTCTGTTAAAAGCTTACTATGCTGTCTGCTCGGGAAGGTTAATAGGAATTTAGCAGCAGAGGTGACAAGGACTGTCAGCAACTCTGCTCTCTCCATGCCGAACCTCCTCTGGAGAAATGGTAGACAGTGTGGTTAACACTTAACTCATTCTCCATTACTAAAATGTTGCCGTTGCCCCCAACGAGTTACAGTGATTCTGTGTGCTCTGTGTTAATGCACTTGACGGCAGAGGCCACACATCTGTTTAAATGCAAATGGCCGTAACAGCTGAGCAGACACATTTGGGATTTCAGAGGCATCATTCAGTTTGGCTGTTAATAATCAATGATACCAATCCGTGCTGCAAGACAGCCCAAAGTTCAACTTTGCTCTCTCTTGTCTCTCAGTTTTGAGCAGACATCTTTGCTAGGTTCTCAAAACAACAGCCTGAATCCTTTAAAGTATGACTCACCCAATATGACTTTCGAGGACAAATACTGAAACTGGAGTTAAACTGCATGTCAAGCACTTTAAAGAATGCTTTCATTCGACATATTCTAAGCAAATACCTAATCGAGCTGTAGCCCTAAAGGGGGCCTACATACGTTTACTACGTGTGTGTACTTTTGTATTGGATTTAGAAATTTGACTTGACCTGTGAGTGATACAACTTCGCTGAGGATCGACCATCTTCCCGTAAAAGAACTTCACATTTTCCGCAATTAAAGCAACTCTGTATCAAATCAATTACTAAGTCACCTGAGAACCAGCAGCTCCCATAACAAACTCTAAGCGCACAAATACACTCGCACAAAGGGCAGTGCAACGGCATGAAAAGGCCTCCGTGACCCTGTGAGATGTAGGAGCACCACTGCAGGGAAACAGGCATAAACTACACGCGCAAACACATCGTCCGCTCTGCACGCAGAGACACAACAAGACGTCTTTGTTCCAGATCAGATTCATGTCAGCGGCAGTTTTCTCAGTTGGCCCTAACAACTGTACTGAGATGGCGAATTCAGCCTCATAAACAGTTCCATGGAAATTACCCTCGGGCGCTGATATTGACTTGACTAAAATGAGCTGGGGTCTGCCATGTTGCAATAAACCAATTTTTCTTTACACTCATACACACACACACACACACACACACACACACACAGGCCTAACCAAATGTAATTTACCAGCTGCTTTCTAATGGGGCTTCATCTTTCAATATAAATGTTAATAATCTATGATTACTCTTCGTGCTGCAACACAGGGAGCAGGTTTTCTTTCATGTATTTATGGAGGCTTCTCCCTCTCTTTCTGCCTCTCTCACTCTTGCTTTTGGGAAAATGTCTTTGAATATAGACATCAAGTGAAAGATCTTTACGTTTTTAGCAGCACGGAGGCAGATGACTGCAGAAGCAGCAGCTCTGGGCATCGTTAACCGCCATTCTTTGTGTTAATCATCTGTTTAGTTGTTTGTTTTTTGGCATGGTTTCTTCATGGTTGTTAATCCTTGCAAACTAGGAATAAATCCATAAATAATGTGGCAAATAAAATGATCACAGTATAAATCAGGTAAGTGGTCGAAAACATGTTTACAATACTCAAATAAAAGGAATTAATCTGCCTTTGGTTAGAAATTCCAAACTATCCCTTTAAACCCTAAAGTCACACTTGCAGGCCTTGCTATAAAGTGAATATGGAAGCTATCTCCATCCCATTTATTTTCCATTTGTCAGTGTCTGAATGAGGTTATAATAGCTTGGTTAAGAGCAGGATTAATTAGCAGGATGTGCCACGACAAAGCTATGGATTAGCACTCTGATCCCTCGCTGTCAAGTCCATTAAAATGTATGCAATTTGGCATTATCTCCGGTGCCATGCTTGCCTGTCTACTCCACGTGGTGGGGACTGAGTTAAAAATGATTCTGAATGTATCAGTGCCCCATTTGCTGTGTTTAATGACTCACCAAGTCTTCTGTTTTTCTTTCCCCTCTCTACCCTCCTCCTCCTCCTCCAATCACGTCTACTCGCCGTGAAAATAAGAGATATGGCATGCCTATCATTCCTCCAAACCTGTCAATCATAATCCACTGCTGAAATTACATTCCCCCGCATCTGTCCGGCTCTGCGGAGGGTTGAGCAGGCTACTTTCATGTCTACCTGTAGATATTCTGCTCCTACCAGCACCACATTTTCTTTTCCAAGCAGGAGCAGACGGTCCAGCCTCCACCTTTATTTTCTCTTTATAAAAACTTATGTCAAGAACTTTATGCTAGAATGAGGTAATGTCGACTTCCGCTCCTGCCTGCACACTGCCTGTGGAAATTCATGTCACCCATAATATTAAAAATGCACTCAGGCTTTACTGAAGTTCTGCAGTTTGATATATTAAGTGGGTATCAATATATATTGTTTTCTAACATTGGCTTTTTATTAAAAAGTGGTATTTAGCCCATTCAGTGTAAATTATTTCAGATTCAGTGGATGATACAGTTTGATTAATTACAAAGTAATTGTACGACTGATCAGTGCTACTTTGGTCATTCGTGTTGGTCATTTATTGGAAGCCTTAAAAATTAACTAGTATATCTATATATATTAACTATATATAGAAAGTTTTGGTGACTATAGGCTAAAGGTTGCAGTGTATTGTAATTATATTTCCTTTGTTTTGCCATGTATGACATAAGCCAAGACTGTATTTGTGCAAATCAGGTCCTCCCCATACAAACCATCCATACATACAGGATTACTGTGGTCTAAATGCTGCCAGTAGAAATACTGATACTGTATGTACCTTTTTATGTAAGGCAGTATTTTAGTAGAAGCATACCTCTGCATATTTACTGTATTGCACAGTGATTCAAGATGCAGTATACTCCGTCGGAACTGCTTATCAGATGGTTGGATAGCTGAGGAAATCCCTCCCCCTACACTTTTCTAGGCATTGGATGGGCCAGCTGTGTGGAGGTGAGAAAGTAGGCGACACTGGGTGTGATCTTCTCTCTCTAGTTATTTGTGGCACTTTTCAAGTGTACAACTGAGAACAACACTATGAATGTCTTCGAGGAGAGAGTTTCTGGAAAAGTCCACCATTATCCCCATTTTTAAACGATATCACGCCCCCCCCCCCCATCCCTTCTATGGTTGGTGGCTTTTCACTAAACCTTTCAGTGGGGCAGACGTCGTACGAACCCCTTGGTTTGTAGTATTACTTTCCTGTAAGTGTGTGTAAGTGTGTGACGGTTTAAGGTTTGCTACTGTATCTTACAGTGAAATGACTGTGTCCTACTCTCGATCCCAGATTGGTTTCCTTCTGAGTTTTAAAAAAAATCCAAATGCCCTTTTAGGTTTAGTTTAACTGACCAAAAAAAAAAATCAATCACTAGAACAAGCTGCTGTTGTTGCATTTGTTTTTTCCCCCCCCATTTTCAGCTTGACCTGCCGGCCACACACATAAACAAAGACACTTGTGAGGTTGTATAGTCCTACACATCCTTGTAATCTATTCAGAGAATAAAACCGAGTGATCTCCACCACCTTCAGACATAAAACATATGCAGCGTTCAGATTATTTCCTTTTTCTCACTGCAGACAGATGGTTTAATGGCTGGCCACGTTTGCCACAAGTATCTGCATGATTACTGCTACTTTATATAAATCAGTTCATTCAGGCTTTATGCTGTGTGTGTTATGAAGACTGACGATGGTGCAGAAGTACTCTTTGCAACATTAATGTAAATACTTGATGGTGTAATGCGAGACATTGCTGACATGGTTTGATTCTGTGTTTCTTTGGCCGGAGTCTTATCACTTTATCACTGATAAATAAGTAAACAATTCTAACGTTGACTACCATAAGCTTTGCTAGCAAGAATCAACATCCAAGTCCAGATGCTGGTGCAAGTTCATGGCACAACTGCACATATGTTTGTAATTTTGGGAGATGCAGAGATGATGCACCTGCAGTTATACTGTCAGGAATCACTTGTAGGATAGAATAGATGCAGAAGGACCTGTGCTCAATCATGACAAATGATCTCATTAACGTCCAAACACACTGACAGCCATAATAGACGAGCCTCATTTAACATGTGTCAGTTGGTTTCTCCTATTGCACACCGCAGGCATCAGATTTGAAATGCAAACACCACAGAACCAGCAGTATTTTAGGAAATGTCAGCACTGTGGCTTGAGGAGAAACATCTTTGGTGCTCCAAAATGGAAACAGGGTCGGAGTAGGCACGCACTGAGGGTGATGTAGATCCTGCTGGAGGAGTCTCATTCACTCTGACCAGTAATAAAGTTTCATTTTGAACTTATATTTAGGTTAGAATCCCCTTTCCTAGTTGCATGCCTTTAGTATTATTCTGATATATTTCACATTTTGATTGCTTTTCGATTGATCTTCTGCAAATCTTTATATTAATTCTTAACTTGCATTGCTTTCGTGATTTGATTATGTACATGATGTTTGTTTCCGAGGAACTATACGTATATCTGATTGAGTTTGGGGCTTGGCAACGTGCTGCAGTTTTATGTTTGTAGCCACACCCACTGGAGGATCTTAAATATTTATTCAATGACACACACCCGACTTAACTTGATGCCTCTACAATTGTTGTGTCATGTTTTGCCATGTCATTATATTGTACATAGCATATTAGAATATCTTCTGGCTACACCTAACACTTGAGCTGAAGAGCTGTACACTCCTTACTGCATTTATACACAAGTTGCCTGGGTAATCTGGAAGGGATTACTGCCATCACTGAAGGGTGGAATATAAATTGTTGCAATAATCAGCTGTCCAAACTGTATTTAGAGATAAGAGGATGCAATGGAGGATGTAGGCTTACCTCTAACTTCACATCTCGGTCCTTGATGTTAGCAGAACAGCAGCGCTCATTAGACATAAGCAAATCCCTCTTGTCATTATTTCTCTTGTGATGGCAAAATCACAGTCGCCACAAACAACACAGTGATAACAAAGCCTCCGCACATCCTAAAGAGTATCATCACATGAAGTCCACGCTAATGCAAGTGACACTCAAGCATCTACAAATGGGACCATAATTTCTCGAGACAATAAGGTGCTCCAGTCAAAATAAAACCATTGTCCTCCAGCTCCTGACTAACAGTGAATATCTAACCTGTAAGAGTTTCCAGCTCTGAGTATTTTGAGTGGCGAAGAACTGACATGGAGCAGGCTTTAGGTAAGCCCTAAAAAAGCTGCAGAACAAGCCCAAAATCTAAAACTGACATGATCAAAAGGGATCTTTGGACATCAAACATATGCATAGATTGCCAGCTTTTTTAAACCTGCCTCATCTTTCCCAGATGATTAAGTACACAGGCACCAGAACTCAATTTTGGCAAACAAGGAGAATCTACAACAAATGAGTTTGGGAGGATTGGAAAGTTTTAAAAAGTTGCATAAACGTTTTACCAGGTGCAATTTTTGCATCCGGCAAGGTGCTGCATTGACCCGTCACACACATTCAAGCGTGTGTTTGTGTATATGCTTGCTATCCTCCTGGACGTTTTCCTGAGGAAGCCTGCAGTTGTGTGTCCACTGTGTATATAGTAGGATAGCTGTGAACCTGAATAGTGTGTTTGTGTGCGCGAGAGACAGAGAGTGAGTGTGTTAGACCCTTGATTGTTAGCTTGCAGTGGAACAGAAAGTGACAGTGGTTGCATGGAGGGTTATTGGATAAACCATTTTAGCAGGTTTGCCCTGAGGCTGTGATCATCTCTCAAACACCAGTGGCGGAAGAAATTGCTTCTGCCTTTTTACTCCCAATTTTGTCTCTTTCCTGTTGTTAATATATTTCAGTCTATTTCTTTTAGACCTTTCTATTTCTTCTCGTCTTTTTACCTCCAGCGTTGTAGTTCTTCGCGGGCGGCCCTGTGGTTGCTGTATGCTCACAGTGGATCATTGGTTCTACTGAGCTTATTTATTGAATATTTATGCAAAATGGATACATAAACCAATACATACATACAAACAAAAATCCAGTTTGGAAAGCAAACGGATGTCTGTGTAAAGGAGATATATGTTGGGGATTTGATGCAGGTAGAATACGGCATTGGGCTGAAATTTCATGCCAAACCTGATTCATTCAGGGCCTTTTCCTGGCTCAGGCCACATCATAAAAAGGAAACTTGCCACAAGGAGACAAGAAGGCATGTTACTCTCAAATTGTAGTGTGCAACCAACAAAGTCAGGAGCCAACAAAGTCAGACCTTCTGACCCGTGTCTTCCTTCCAAGTGATACTTTGACATGTCTCTGTAACCTTGAAGTATTAAAATCTCTAGTAACACATGAGCTACTTGGAGCACGTTGCTTTCATGCATGTCCCCGAAGACCACATGCTTCAAGTGCTTCAACACTTACTGCACTTCAAGACCGCTTCCCTTTCCCTGCAACTTCTAAGTACTTTCTGTGAAGTTGTGCCAGACCCCCTCTCCACTCAACCTCACTATGTCTTGGTAATGCCCCATTCATATCCCACCACTTAAGAAGCTCTCATCCATGCCCAAACTTTTTTTTCCCCCACAGGAGTGATCAATATCCTTCCCACGCTTCATGTCGGCAAAATCACACAGTGTGTAGTAAAAAGCTTTATTTGATATCCTTTATATTGTTCAACTTTCAATAATTCTATTTCCCACAGACTAACCGATGAAGGTTTATAGCCCTTTGAAGCACAAATTAGCCGTGCCTTTAAAGTCCTTCCAATTAATTCTGATTACTTGTGCCTTTTCAAAGTTTGCTGGAAAAGGGCCTACTACTTAGTCAATCAGACTCCTGTTTAGTTGTAAAAGCTGTTCCAAGTTGTGCTGGACGCTCGTCAAAAATCTACAGAATCCCATATCAAGCAATCCAGGATTTCGCTGAGGGCGACACTTTATTGAACCCCACAAAAAGCATCACAATCAGGGGCATGTGAACAAATTATCACCCGGATTGACGGATGATGGATGATAATCTTAAAAAGAGAGATCAACATTGAGGTAATTGAGGTAAAAGAAAGATGGTTCTCTGCTAAATGGCTCACCAAAGTGCATTTGGGCTCTTTCAGGACTTTCTTTATCACATTATCAGTGTTGTTCTTCTGTGGAAACATTGACAACCTAAGACACCAGTACTCATCTGCTAGCAGAAGTCAGTAATCAAATTAAAAGGTTTTCCATCTCTCCATATGACGTAGAAACCCCACCCTGGCCCCTCCATTTTCAGCTACAACATTCAACATTTAAGCCGTCCCATATATGACTTCAATGTTTCACAACTCGCCATCATTAATAGCCTCATCCCCGGCGCCTTCTTTTCATTCTTTTCATGGACAGATCTGAACTCCTCGCCCTGCTTCTGCAATCTAGTTAACCTAATTTCTTACCTCTTTTAACCTTGTCACACTGACTTGATTTGTCTCTCGCTCACTTACAATGTTCTTGAAGTCACTGAAGTCTACCCGAGTGAAATCTGATTATTGTCTAATCCTTGTCCTGCCTTCAACAAACTCCCAGTTGTTTTTACTCATTTGTTCATAATCATTCATCAAAAATATGTCAGAAAACAAGTCAACGGTTATTTTCGGCATCTTTTGACATCATTTTTCATTTTTGCAAATGAACAAAATGGAGCATCCAGCTCGTAAGCAAGGCAGCCACGTTTGCTACTACTTTAGTCGTGTGCAACGTTGACGGCAGATCACGGTTGATATTCATTTTGACTGCCCTTTAATCAAACAATGTGACTTTGTTTGGCTGAGGTGTCAGAACACACACATGCAGCATCGTGAATGCTGCATGTGTGTGTTCTTCTGTCAAAGCAGCTTCTCGGGGAGTGTTTGCTCTAATAATAAATCATTCTAATCTGGCATTTTAGCAAGAGAAAATATGACTATAAAACTATGAAAAGCAAGTTGATTGCTCAGTGAGCATATCAACTTGTCATTTTGGTGATCGATTAATCCTTTAGGTCACTAATAAGATTTAACACATTCCCTGGTTACAGCTTCTCAAATGTGAGGATTTGCCAAGTTGCTCTGTTGGCTTTTTGGACTGTTTCCCAGACAAAATGGGCTATTTCAATAATCACCTTGACCTGAGAAGCTGTGACTGGAAGTGTTGCGTAAATAATCAGTACATATTGATTAGAGCTGATTTATACACGATGACCTTTACTTCTGCGTGATGTTTCACATGATCAGTTTCGTGTTACACAGCTGTATTTTTGGTTTCCCCAAGCTGAATTCATCTCTCCAAGGCCACAGAGCTGTAGTAAAAAAAAAAGGTCTACCATCTCCACCATATGCGGCTGTCTTTGTTTGTGTATGACAGAGTCTTATATCCTGAGGGACGACTTTCTGCATCGGCATGCCTGCCTGCCTACCTTAAAGCTCCTCTCTTGTCAGTGCGTCATGCTCAATCAGACAAAATCGCAGCTTTCTCAGACAGAGGCAATGAATTCCACCTCTGTATCTCGTTCGCTGCGTCTCATCTCCAACTTTTCACCCCACCAACAAACCTCCTGTTTAAAGAACTATCTCTGCGCCTTGAAACCTGGAATCTACTTCAGACATGTGCCGGCAGAAGTGCGCAGAGAGGCTGACGAGGAGGTCCGCACACATTCTCCTTTGGTGTCAAAGCTGACAGCTCAACTGCAGCAGATTACACAGCACAAAGAAGCCCCGAGACACACACACCATTAAAAGCATTTTCTGACAAGACAGCAGCTAATAGACCACGCACAAACACACACACACACACACACACACACCCACAAAGTGTTTTCTCCTGAACATCCAGCAAGTAAGTGCACACATATTAGTATTCTAGTCCGGTGGAATACTGGGAAGGTAAAGAGAAGTTTAACCGACCTCTTTCGCTGACCTATAAGATAACCTTTTGTATGTGTGTGTGTTGCAGCTTGAAACTGCAACCCAGTGTGTGAAACAGCCAAATGGTGAAGGTCATGATTTGCAAGGACTTCTAAATCCACAGAGCTGCAGTGATGTCTTACTGACAGGAAAACACTCCATTAAACCTGCTTAAATCAATAAACAGCAGTATTAGATTATTAAAAGTTAACTATTGTTTAGCATTTGTTCAACTCGTTAAGTTAATCAAAGGGATAGTTTGCTCTTTTACCAATTTGCCAAGAATGGAAAAACTCATAAAAGGCCTTGTAAGTACATTTATTGTTGTTTGTTATCAGGACAAATCAAACACATTTAATTACCTGGTTTATTTTCTCATCAGAAACAAAAAAAGATCATTAATGTTCATGAAATTCTGGACCAAACCCCCATTTGAAAATCAGGGTTATTCAGAGGTAGCTGGGTACAATGAGAGAATAAAATGCATTACTCAATAGAGAATTGGGTTCCACGGCTGCTGTCAAAACATCAATCAAACTGTGGTGAGCTTTTTTTCAATATGTTTTTTCAATATTATTGGACTAGTCTGCCCAGCTTAAAATATCAAGAGACATAACATGATGTTTAAAGTATTTTCAGGTCCTTTGCTCACTTCTAGCAAAGGATCGATCATAGTTATGAATGCAGTATCGCTAAAAATCTTCCATAGTGCAGTCATTTGTTAAATTAAGCATATTGCAGCCCTTAAATTTTCTGTACTGTTTGAGACAAAACGACAGGGTAAGATGCTATTAAATAAGGTGCGGTATTCAGGGAATATGGTAAGAGTAGTATTTTGTGCAAAACCAAGCACAGAAATGATTAAAAATGTTTTGATATTTATGTGGGTATACTTGAGATAAACCTTTTCTATAAACAGTTAACATACATTTTTCGGATAAATAAATGTATACATATACCACTGAATATGCATATGCAGCCAATGTACAATAGAAACTATGGGCAAGCATAATTTTATGTCGTATAAATGATGCGCACGATGTCATATTATTGATAGAGTATATGTGTTATTATTGTAAGGAGTTGTTCTGCTCTCCAAGAAGAGCCGACTGTAGACTGTGTGTTTCTGTTTTGAAGCAGGGAAAAGAGAAGAAGAGGCAAAGGTTTCGGGGAGAAGGAACAAAAAGTGAACCGGCAAGTCATTTGTTGAAAAGTGTCACTGCTCTCTCTCTCTCTGTCATTCCCACACACACACACACACACACACACACACACACACACACACACGCACACGCACACGCACACGCACACGCACACAGCCCCGTGCCTTCACAGCTTATCACTAAGTGCTCCAGGTGAGTTGGTGATTTAAACCAGTCATTTCTGAGCCCCCCTGTCTGGCTGTAATGACTCTATCCTGGGCCTGCTGGCGGGGAGAGATACTGAGAACTGAAGTGAAGTGCTGAATAGTGACTACAGGGGATGGACCAACTGCAGTGACTGATGATCAATTAGACCAGAGGTCTTCCAACTTTTTCTGTGTGTGTGAAGGGCCTCCAAATGGATCACTGTATCTGACAAGATTTTGGACGAAAGACCCCACTCCTCCCCCCCCCCAAGCATGATTTAGCACAGAAGTTTAGAAAGACGAGTCGTGCCTCAGCCCTTGTACCACCGATGCACAACTGCAAAACCCTTCACTTACTGATGTTTGTAGATATTTTTCTCTCGCTTTGTAGAGGCTCATATAATCGATGACCACTGGGATCCGCTGGGGAACACACTTTTGATGGCGAAGCCGCTACATACAGTAAACTCTGACCGGTGGCACGAAGCGCCCTCTAAGGGATGTCGGCTACGTGGTTGCTGCCTCTAAATGCAGCATTTTATTTTCTGCAACCTCTTGCTTTAATACTCTCCTGTTATTACAGCATGATGTCCAGTACCTCGCCCCACCTTCAAAGGGAATGAAGCGCGTGCAGTCATCTCTCGCTGTCATTTTTTATATTTTCACAGCAAACCATTTATAAACTATATTCGTTAACAAATGATCTCAGTTCTCAATTAGTTTGCTGCCTTTTCTCTCTTTACACAAAAGTCCTTGTTGCTCTTTCAATACTCTCAATAATAATACAAAACCGGTGATTTGTTTAATTAATTTTCTCAGTTTATGGAATTATTTACTCATCTTTGTTCCATTAGTGCTTCTAGTGATTTTTCAAATATATAATTATAGTTTTGGCTGTTCAGATGCCTGTTTGGATTAGTTATGTGCGATCTGCTAGTTATACAAACCCTCATCCTTCTTCAAAGTATGCCGCTTGTCTTTCTATTCTTTTCTTTGCTCTCTGAGATGTCAAGCTCCCCTGTCTCTTGGCACAACAATCGGTGGGTTTTATAACACTCATTCTCTCCCCTTCTTTTCTACTTTTGGGAGTTTTTCCGAGATTCCCAGTCGATCTCATTATAGAGACGTTCCAACAGATAGCTTGGGAAAATATAACTCCAAAGGTTGTTGCCAGTAGAGGAAAGATAACAATGCTCCTCATATCAGTGGAAATCTCTTTACAGCATCGTTCGTGTCACCTTCTGACAATCCGTCTCATCTCCTGTGGGGCAAACACCGTGCAAGCCTTTCCTCTGTGCAGGAATGTGTCAAATAATACAAATTGTAAGCAAACTAGGTGTCAGTTTGATCCCTCTAGTTGTAAAAATACAGGCTACTTGGGGGAATTGTGAAGTGATGCAAACAAACAGAGAGACCAGCCTGAAGTGTTTTGTTAGACTTCATAAAGGATGTCCTCCATCGTCAAAAGTGTCCTAGATGAGAGTCTGGACTTCTCACAGTCGGTGCTGGACAGTCACTACCCCAGAGTTACAGGACAAGGGCGGATGTCGTGACAAAATAATCTCAGCTCAAGGTCCATTTAGTAGCTGCTCCAGAGTGTCTCCATAATAACACATCATTGTCATATGTTAATGATGTTCATTTTTCCATTTTGTCAATTTTTTTGTCCTCAAGGTCCATTAAGGAGCTTTAGATCTGTGTATAAGCTGTTTCCAAGGTCAAGAATGCATTTTGAAAATCAACTTTTAATCCCAATATGGATCACAATTCCTTAAAGTGCTTGAAAAATTGGAAATCTACAAATCCATGACAGAAAGTGAAATCCTACTGATGAGGGTCATGATCTGACCTTGAGATGTCACTGTTTTGCTGCTTTCAAAATAAAGACATAAACAGACATTTCCTTAACATGTATTTCTATAACACAATGTTGGTGGGACAAACAAATTCCGTGTCAAACTTAAAGATCTTTGCTCTTACTGTCCAACCCTTCTTGTATAATCTTAGTCACTATTGATTAAATACCTGCAGTCAAGTATCCAGCAATAAATAACATCACATGAGATCAGTTAACATCAGTAACAAAGTACTAAAGTCAACATCACGAGTCGTCTTTGCTTGTACACAAGCTGAATGCTGCATGAGGTCAAGCCGAGTACATGTAAACACTCAACAGCCATAAGCGCGTGAGCATCTGATCATGTCAAAGTCAAGGGCACTGAGAATACAAGTCAGTCATGAACAATCAGACCTGTATTTACAAGCCGCTGTCATACACAGCAGTGGTTTATAAGATGAATTCACTGTTTCTTGATCCTGTTGAAACGGCACACAGCATTAGTTGTAATTTGCATTTGAAATCGTGGTGCACTACAACTTATGTGAGTCGCATGCCTTAAAAGAGCAGTTTGAGCCACTTATGCATTTTCACATTTAAACAAGTAAAATACCGCAGTTTCCCTTTGAACCAAACTTTTCCTAAGTGCCATGCAGCTACGCTCCGTTACTTCCTTGTAAACTTGTTTATATTCAAATCTGATTTGCATTAAATTCAATTGCGCCCCCCCTTAAATTCTTATAAATCATCTCCCCTCTGCTTTCTCTCCGTCTCTGTGGCCATAATGAGCGGGAGCACAGCGTACACTAAATCATCCTGGAGAGCAAATTACTGTAATCTGACAGCAGCCAAGCACCTGCACAGCACCTTCATAATCACAGCGCAAAACCGTGTGTGTGTGTGTGTTTGGACTCTCCCAGGGGAGAAGGTCGACTCCCAGAATACAGTGGGCTGGCAAGGCATTTACCAGCCATTAGAAAGAGGCTGATTCTCCTCTCACTGAAGCTTAATAAGTGGAGACACACACACACACACACACCCTCCTTGCCCACCTTTCTCGGCTGCCTGTTCGGGAAAGGGGGTTTGACCTTTATCAGATGGGAGCGCTAACACGCTAATAGCCCTGTCCACACTCCAATTAGAGCTGGTAAGAGGAGGGTTGAACAGAGCACCGTCTGCCACTAAGGATCTGACTGAGAGATGGGAATTGTGCAGGCTGTCAGCTACAGAAACAGAGCGGGGAAAAGAGAGGAAAACAGAAGTGAGTATGGGAGAGAAAGAAGGAAGAGAGAATTACGTCTTTAAAGGCCTATGCTGACCAAAAGATCAATCACCAACGTCATCGCTTAAATATTAATACAGTATCTGTGGAAGGTGGTCAGAAAATACTGTGTTGTCATGTAGTAAGTTGCCGGGACCCAACTACCTGTAAACCTTAATACAGAGGTCATTATCATACTTGAAAAGGGAGGATTAAATGCAGATGGATGTTCGCACGTGAGGGCACCTCTTCCACCTACAGCATCAACACGTTCAGGAGGTTCTGCATAATACATGAAGACACAATCCAGCATCCGCTTTACTTTAAAAACTTTGTTTTCACTTCATGTGGTTCATATGTAGTACTTTAAAAACACACTGTAAATGGAGTTATCAGCTGTCGCGTGCATTGTGTGTGTAGTTGACTGTGCACAGGCGAGTGCGTGTGCATGTGCAGAGCAGGAGGTTAAGTCTCCTCTCTCCCAGCAGATTGAACTGAGCGCTGATGTGATATGAGACATTCCAAGTTATTGAACCCTGGCTGATTGGATGTAACGGGGGTATTGCTCTTTTCTTTCTTGGCCCATCCAGCCAAGTTTTATTTGTTTTTCAGACAGTTACACTGAGAAAGTAAAGCAGGTGGAGGAAAAAAAAGGGGGGCAATGATACAATGAAAGCTGGGACTCGGTCCCATTCTGCCTTGGGAGCATACTTTAACACAATACAATGCTTAAAACACAACAACATCATGCATTTTTCAAGTGTCTCTGTGTGAGTAATTAAACAAAAGGTCCCTTCTCACTTACATTAGCATGCTTCCTGAACACAGACTGTGTCTAGACAAACGTAGCCCCTTAGTGGTGCATAGCTCCCATTAGAAGGACAGAACACAACCCCGGACCGGATACAAGACAAGAAGCGGTGGCCAGGTAATGGTACAAGACCCCAATTACACAAGACACTTGACAAAGAAATCTAGCACTTGCAACACAAACCACTTTAAATAAGTGACAAGAGTACGGATTTTCAAGTCCCACTTCAAAGCGGTGCAAGTGCCGAACCAATTTCATTTAGTGCTGTAAATGGGCTTTGGCCAGCTGTTATTTGGCTCTGCAGTGCAGCACGCACGGTGCACAGGTGGGAGGAGGCGCGCAAAACAAGTTGTTGGTATTTTGGCGGCATTTGGGTTTAGACGCTGCGCTGCGATTTTGTCGACAAGAGCAGACCAAATACTTGAAACAAATGCACAGCAATAATAGGATAATGCTTAAAAGTACATAGACTACTGTAATTAAACACTTTCCAGCCAGCAGATGCATGGTAGCAGGGGGGTGACTGCTCTCGCCTTTTGTGGCTCGCCCAGCCTCCTCCGAAGATTTATTCATTTCTCAGACAGTCACACTGAGGACAGAGAGTCAGTAGAAAGGTGGAGAAAAAACGGGGCGGCAATAGTGCAATGAATGCTGGGAGTCCCATTCTGCCTTGGGGGGGGCGGATACATTAACACACTGCAATGCTTTTTTTTACATTTACATTATGCATTTATCAAGTGTCGCTGCATGAGTAATTAAACAACGGTCCTTTCCCACTTACATTAGCATGCTTCCTGGATACAGACTCTGTCTAGGGTGTCTAAAGAAATTTAACTGGACAACATTTTTGTGGTGTGGCCCATTAGTGGTGCATAGCTCCCATTAGAAGGACAGAACACAACCCAGGGTACAAGACAGGATGCAGTGGCCAGGTAATGGAACAAGACCCCAATTACACAGGCAGAGAACACTTACAGCACACCAATACGAACCAATTAAAATAATTGACAAGAGTACCAATTTTCAAGTCCCACTTCAAAGTGCCAAACCAATTTAATTTAGTTCAGTTAATTTCATTCCTGTACCAGTTTGTTGATCTCCTGGAGCACCATGACGCTGTCTTCATTGAAATGACCGGCAGTGCCCACAAGAGAGGACGGTCAAGCAAACAAATCACAAAGTGCATTTCCTTACCTGCACTAAGCGCTACCTCCTAGTACCACCCACACACCACCCAGCCCCAACATCTCTTTACACACGCAGAGTCATTTTTGTTTTCACAAGACATTTGGGATGTAATTGCAGCTTTAATTTCTTCTCACGGTGATGTTTAAAGTGATGATCCATTAGGAAAATATAAAGGACCAAAGATGAGGCTGTCATCGAAGATGGTCGCCGCTTCCAAACTCAGCTCCGCTCAGTCTCCATTAGTTTGCCTGCTTTTGTTTTCCTTCATTGGCTCCAAAAAAAGACATCACAACATGGGCCGCACGGTTTGGGCTCACATACCCATGTTTGGCTATAACTGAGACCTGTACTGTCTTTTGCAATGAGTATTTAAACCTGTTTCCAACAGAAAAAAACTTATATCAAGAACCAAGGAGAAGTGAGTGTATCTTGAATGAAGAAAGAATAATACGAGAATCAACATGAGGGTTAGGGTTAGGCCCTGTGTTTACCTTCATTAAACCACCTGGAAACGACGCCAGGCTGCTACAAAATGACGCCACACAGCTCTACACACAGACTGGTCGGTCATAACTTATTCTCCCTGTTTATGCAGGAAACGGCTCGTCGGTCTTGTGCATCATTACCCCCTTTTTCAACTTTCTTTTCAAAAAGGAATATTCTGGACAATCACTGTGATCACGAGGCATGAGTTCGGAGTTGATGGTTTTTCCAGTGTTGTGAAACTAGCCTGTAGGCTATTATAGTTACGTACATTTTAACATGTTTAAAGATACAGTGATTTTCTGCTGGGTTTGTAAAGCAATTGTCCTTTGGAATACTGAACGACGGCTGCGATTGTCTCTCCTACCTTACATGTAACATTGCATTACTGGTTAGTGGGCTGAAAGCATAGGTTCAACCAATAGAATAGCACAGAAATGCCTTTGCCTAAGAATAAATATGGCTGGAACAGACATTTACAAGATACCAACAATAATTTTACCTACATTGACTGCAAGTTGTGCAATATTTAACACATTCCTTCTTCCCCACAGTGCACTGCATGGTTATCTAAAGGGCGCGCAATCATGATCGACAGGCAGAGCGGAAAAGCTTGAGTCATTAATGCTTATAAGTACCATTATTCAGTCCCATCCCTTCCCTGTCTTTTGTACTATTCTCATATTGCTGCTTTCAAGGCAATCACACTAATGTAGCCGCCCACGACTCAGTGGTGCAGGTAGGTGGGTTTAAGAGAAGAAAGAGATAACGACAGAGAGAGAGGGGTTAGGAGGAGAACAGACGGAACAGAAGGAAAGAGCAGAAGTGTGGACATTTTAATATTCTTCTCCAGGGTGCTCAGGGTTGGGATATGACACCCATTTAATTGTCGTAAGTAACCCAGGCTGTGATGAATGTGATAAAGAAACTGCAGAAATGAAGGGAGCGGGATGAGAGGTAGAGGGGAAAAAAGCGCACAAAAGGAGATGAGAGGGAGATGATATCAAATCACAGGAGGAGGCGAGTCAAGGAGAGACGAGTCTGAAAAGAAAGGGCTGTGTTGCATCAATTCATTCAGCAGGACACATGCTAAACGCTGCAGGTGCACATTTAAAGCTACTGATGGTAAGGTGTCATCCACCCAATTATAGAAACGACACGGGGTTCCAGTTCTGTTCAAGAAGCATCAGAGTGATTCCTTTAAATCCCTCCTGCCCACCTATAGCCTCCAGGTGAGGAAATATCAAAGAGAAGAAGCGCAAAGAGAGAGAGAGAGAGATCATCTCAAGAAGACTCTGAGTCAGACTCTCATTTCTTACAACTGTAGAAAAGATCGGCCATAAGAGGGACTTTCTATGACAGAATAAGTAAATTGCTTTATGTACTGTAATTGGTACACAATCGGATTAGTTATCCGGTGACAGAAATTTGTGTAAACTCCGAAATGTGATTGTTGTCACCCATTTAAGAAATTATTTTCATAAAATGTGTTTCGCTGCTCCGTTTTAGCTTTTCAAATTAGTCTCCAAAACATGGAAATAAGAATTACTACAATATTTAACACCTCAATCAAAATAATTATGCAGAACATAACAGTAACTCTGTAGATTTTAATCAGCTCAATTTTGATTGTTATTCTGTAATGAACAGGATTCATTTTGTCACTCGCGTTTGGAAGGCAGTAAATGTGCCACTGAATTAACCTAAATTGAAATTGAGAGAAGTGATGCATGAGAGGGAAAGAGACTAAACCTTTACTTGACCTTTACTTTACTAAACCTTCACGAGGGTCTGAAGTTGGAGGCGTTTACATCCTGTCGAGTAGAAAATTCTTTATATGAACACTGAATACTGTAATTCTGTGGAATGAAATGGTCAAGCAAAAATGAAGTACTACTTGCATTGATATATTGCTAAACTCCCAAATATCAATATCTGTACTGGTCTCACATTTCCAGTATCAGTCGGGCTATAATGCATGTTGGGGGATACCGAGACAAACGAGTCAACAGGTGAAGATACGTATAGAAGTGAGAGCGTATCGATGATGATGACGTCTTGCACGCATATTAGCTTCCATAGCATAGCAGGTCATAGTAGCTCCTCTTTCATTAATCAGAGCCTCAATCCTCATGTGTGCAATTAAAAAGCCCAAAACCAGCAACAGTGCCTAGATATGAATACACACACACACACCGTTGCTTTTTACGCTGTGTGTGTGTGTGTGTGTGTGTGTGTGTGTGTGTGTGTGTATCCCCGGAGAGGAGTAATACACCTCACTGGTTTTTATCGCAGAGTTTCTGGCACGATACAGCCATTCCTTTATCCGTCGTCGTTGTCATGGTGTCACCTCCCTGGATGACCCGAGCAGCCTCAGTATCTCACCGATGACTGACGCGCACCGATTCCCCCGACGAGGAGGCTCCTCTTGATGATGTCATTGCGTAGTAATTGGATTGTAATTGGCGTTTAATGGTCTGTGTGTTAATGCCGCTGGAGCCCGACTCTGTCCTCAAACACAGACGCATTACGGTCCCGCAGGGCGGTCACGGATGTCTGCCATCTATGATTCCTTCCAGTCGCCACGACTGCATTGATTTTCCTCTACAGTCTCCGAAGGCCTTTCTTAAATGGATATCACATGACTTTATGATGTAGTCTCTTGAGCTGACACAATAATTATATCTCTGGGGCTCTTTCACTCTTGCCGATTCAGCGCTTTTCAATCCAGTGTCTTGATCCTTATCTCGACATAATGTTGTTAGCTGCCATAATATCCAGATATGCTATCACAAACCAGTTTGTGTGTATGTGTGTGTGTGTGTGTGTGTGTGCATGCCTCTTCCCCAGCCTCTTCCCGGCTTTCTGTTTATAGGCCAGCAGACACATGTGGTGGCTCCCCAGAGGTGTCAAAATCCATTAAGAATTCATCAGTGGCAAGATGGTGCTTTTTAATCAATTCTGTGTGATCTTGCAGATTCATTCAGCCTCATTGACAGAGAGCGACACAAAAGTGCAAGAAATGAGTGACGAATGATTTTGGAAGCTTGGGTTAAACTTATATGGGTTTTGAAGACCATTATATGTATTTTTTTTTTACATTTTTTCATAAGACAAACTGAAGTTCTCAGTGTTTTTTTTAATAATTTACTCTTCAACGACCAAAAGCAGGACATTGATTCATATCATTATTATAAGCTTAACTTAGTTTTAAACCGGGACCTCCAGTATTTGGATCAAGTAGCTCATGAAACATAAGGTGAGCCAAATTGTCTTCTGCTATGTATATCAGTATTTTCTATATAGCGTATACTGACCATCTTTGGCACAAAGATTTATTTTGGGATGATTTAAGTTCTCTCTATTTATATTTCTTATGGACAGCTGTGTCATTTATGTAAAAAAAAAAGAAAAAACTCGGGTGGCAGTCAGTATCAGCAGAAACACAATGTTAAAATATTTACATTCTCACGACATTAAAACACCATTTGAATTACAATTGACTGACTTTGTTTTACAACCATAGCACAATACATTTAATATCCATCAAACACAAGCCCAAGACAAGTTCCCCTCGAGGGACAATAAAGTCTGTTTGATCCTTGAAACAGCCCTTGTTTTTTTATAAGATGTTTGAATGCAAATTATATTTTAATACATGGTGTAAATGGGGTCATAACACTTCCATAAACACAATAACAATCAGTATATGCATGCATATTTATGTGGACCTGAATCAAAATGTCATATTAAAATCATCTACTTGCTAATGCGAGTGCTCAACATCATTCCAAGTTCAATATTATTCCAAAGCAGGTGCAAGACAATATCAGTCTGGTAGCAGTCATGTGGAGTTCAACGTGGAGAGAACCATGACCACTGAACAATAACGGTCATCGGCATGCGCTCTAATCTCGTTCTCTCGCCATCGACTCTCACACCTCCTCATCTGGCTGCAGTTTGTAGTTCACGTCTTCTGTTGTCGGGCTTTTACCACCGCTAAATGAGGTTGCCTGGGAAACACTTTGGAGCATAGCCCTCGGCAGGCACGGCGCGCCTCCCTAACTTTTATCTTCAATAACGCATAAACAATGCACTCAAATGAAGAGAACAAAGCCTCGCCGGTGTTCATGCATGAATGTGATTGGAGAGGAGAGACGAGAGAAGACGCAGACGATCAGGACAGAGTGTTTATTTTAGTAATGAGCTCTCGTCGTCACGGTTTCCGCTTCCAGCTGGGTCTTTTTGTTCTTCTGGCTGCATTTCATGTGCACAGTTGATTTAACCAAAAAGGAACTCTGCCTTGTTTTGGCTGGAGTTGCCAAATACCTTGTTAGACTGAGCTGTGTGTACGTTAGCTTGGCTTGAGGCAGATATACAGCATGTAAATTGATTCCACTCGGCCAGTGGCAGCACAGGCAACGTCACGTGTTTACTTTGTTTCCCCTCCTCTTGCAAAATGAGCTCATGAGTACATTTCTTTTACTGTGACAGTCACGCATTTGAAGAATAATTGAGTATCGCAAACTATACATTGTCTTTTGTTTTTTTAACTTAAGCGCTCCTCTTAAGTTCAGTTCAGACCAAAGATTTGAGTCAAGACGAAACAGTTTCAGAACGTCGCAGGGGAAAGCTGCAGCGGAGTGAACGGGCCCGTCTCAGCACGACTCCAGCCGGCTGATGGCGTCGCCTGCGACTCAGCTGGTCAAATCGCCAGCGGCTGGTTTTAGAACGTCAGGCAGGTCACCTTTTTCACCTCAGTGCCGGTTCTAGCCTGCTATATTTGGGTGGGCAGGCAGAAATAATGGGTGGGCAATTAGGCCGAAAGTTGCCGGTTCAAATTCCTGACCAGAAAAC